>OENT01002476.1:0-21853 GCA_900239685.1 Rotaria macrura
ATTATGTTTCATTCGAAACGATCTCATAGTATACCAACATATGTTTTCCAATGGATATGTTCAATTATCTTTGTAAATGGCCAAAGAAATGTTGGATATCAATGTGTTCGTAGAATATTATAATCTGAAAGAATCAACTTAACGCTTGTATTCATCGTTTCTCCAACCTTTCTATTACCCAACGTCGTTTTCATCAAAAGAAACTGTGGAAGAATATGCTCTTTTGAAAGATGACATGGCGAATGAATGGTCTAAACTCTTCACATATTAGTATTCACCAATGCCCCTCACTTTGTAATGAAGGGTGAAGTAAATAAGTTAATCATAATTTAGGTGTAATAGGAATCATTCTTACTTGTGGGGTTATTTTCATCTATTTTACTTCCTTCAATACAATTTTTTCGATTAACGAATATATTTGATGATGGTAACACAAATAAATTATCATCATCCATTGCCAAATTTGCCGATGATCTCGTTCATATATTTCATGCAAATAAAAGTGGAAATTCACGCAGGAGAAATGTATCATGAATCACCAATGAAATGAATGACAATCATTGCCTTTAACTTCTATAAATTTATTTTGTTTACTTTACACTTTCTTATTCGATTTTACATCTGACCGATGCTCGCATACTAAATGAATGACAATCATCACCTTTAGATCCTATCAACTTATCTTACTTACTTTACACTTACTCTTTCGATTTTAAACTTAAATGAAACTCGCATACTAAATGAATAATTTAAAAAGTACCAATGGTCGTGTTTATCTGCATCATTCACTTCAAAGTAAAACTACCTCGTTTCTATAAATAAAAACGATAGCATATCAAATGAATCAGTTGAATCAGTATTCTGTTCCCTTATGTTGTTTTTACTCGTCTATGAAGACTAGCTGTTCATCTATTGATTCAAGATCATAAGAGAACCGAATGATCTCAACGGCATTTGCCGCAATTGGCACAAGCATTCTATTTCAGAATCTTGTGCAGTTGGAATGAAATATTTTAAGTTAGTGCCAGAATGGAATATTTCAATCACAGATGAATCACGCTTAAGAAAATTCTGTTCGTCTATCTGCATGCTTTCAAAACAGATTAATGAGTTCTTAAAAGGAGTATAACTCATATAAGAAGTGACTAAATAGAACGGCCCTTAACATTTTGTTCAATTATTTTCATCCCCATCCGTGTAGGTCTCCTAGAATTAACTAGTGAGCAATTATAGAATCTATGAAAGCTCATAACAAAAATTCTGTTTATTTACCTTTCTCTGCTCGGAGTGCACACTTCAAAATATTATGTTAATCAACAACTGCACAATCAATGAATCATTTCTATATTTCTCCGGGAAAGTCCCAGGCACAGCAAATTCTAAAGGAATTTAAAAATAATATTAATAGCATCTTCTGAATGAAACACGATTGGTAATTGTAGTTCCAACATATAGCAAGAAAATGTAATATCCCACAGGCTATCCTACACATAAATGCATCTCCAATAAAAAAATTGACTTGCATATATTAAATAAGTTTGATCTGTTGAATTCAGAATTCTAAAAATTCCTCTGTAGCTTTTTGTGTTATGATCTCTCGATGCTCAATACGGGCTACGACAGATCTCTAGATGTGCTACTCAAAAGAACCAATGTCATGAATGTCACAAAAATAACAAGGATTCTCATTTAATGACTCAAACACCTCCATTGTTTTTTATATTTGAATCATGTGCAGATAGTATTGAAAGTATTTTTGACTTCAATAATCGTGAGAACTTTCACACATAGAGGTATCCAAATAAACATGCGAAAATACTAGACTTCAGATTCGAAAGATATGATATTTATATCACACAGAATCAATGTCCTGGGCACTGGAAGGAAGAAAATTAACATGTTAGGAAACTAATGACAGAAATCTCATGAATATGGCGACAAGGGCACGTAAGTGAAACATTTTTCTTCTATGACTGTCACTAGATATACTGGCTTCTTCTAGATAAAAAACACCATGATGACTTTGATGTGACTGACATGACTTTCATGAAATGCGTTTGATGAGAAATTAATATTTTTGTTTATTGGGGTACAATTAAAACTGCATTTATAAATTTTTCAAAAACAAAGCCAAATAGAGTGTCCACTTAATTATAGGCAATTTGATCGTTTCTCAATATTTATCATCATGTTTCTGTGTGAAATTTTTTCACTCTTTTGACTAAAACCCTATCATGTCTTACGATACTTTGACATGCTAGTTACACTGTAAATGAGCTAAAGAGGAATACATTTCATTAATGTCACACCTGGCAAACACTAGAGCTACACAAAAATGTACAGAAAAGGCTATCTCTTTCCTCGAACCTAGGGTGGGACACAACTTTTCACGGGCCATATTCCTGTGTTCTTTGAAACCAAAAAAACTTTTTTTCGTTACTTCCCAGTCTTTTCACCTTTCCTTCTCTGAATCTACCGGAAAAATATCCTATTATGACTACATGCCAGAGATCATAATTGAGTTCACATGTAGGCTCTTCAGAGAATGGTTTGTGGAAATTTGACACCACTATACTTCATTAGCAGGATGCGTACAACTATTGACTAGCTTCAATCCTCGGTGATCGAAATCATACATTTATTTGTAAAAGAAAACATAACCTTTGCAGAGACTTTCTATAAAATCTTGCATAGCTCATCAAAGTGTTCTGAAGTCTTAAAATAACTGGTAAAACAAGTAAAAATTGTGAATGTGACGGAATTTTCATAGTGATCAAGCAAGGTTACAACGAGATATAAATTGGACTTTTTCGATATGTATGTATTTATGTTATTTAGTAGGCAAAGACTTATTTTTTCGGATGTAAACAGAATGAAAACTGAAGCTTCAATTTCATATTTTGTGGCTGTTGATGAGCTCTATTAAATTTCATACTCCGTTTTTCAAACCAATTCTCTTTTGTATATGAAAAGACAATGCATCGTGCTGATTCTATAACCTACATAGGTGCCTATCGGAACATACTCTCTAAAAAACGAGTTCTCGGAAACCAATGAAAAACGTTTTCGAGGGTTCAGAAAAACATTTCTTACCCTCGGGACTCTTTTAAGGCTTTCCGAGGCCTCTGAAACGGTTTTTGTTGGTTTCCGAGAATACTTCTTTTTAGAGAGAAAATGAATATGGCGGAATGTCAGCGTGTTCATCTGATTTTACCTCACACTCATATCTTATCTTTCAATTCTTAATTAATTCCTCTTCCATGTGAAGAACTTATTCTTAGGAGTGGAATATCTTACATGGATCTAGCATGATTCTTCATTAAACCTTGGTTCTTACTACGGTTTTGATCCGATCTTGATGAGAACACTGTTTTACTTTGAAAAACTCTGGCAACAGGAATTATTAGGAATCGAGAAAGAATCCTAAGCTTAATATGACAGGATCTTAGAACAAGAAGTTCTAAGATCTTAACAGACATTTTCAGAATTTCTCAAGCAGTGAACCAGATTTAGATTAGGATTACTTGATAGCACTGTACATAAGAAGATTCTCCAAGCGTGCTTCTTTTCAGAGTACTAGTGATAAGAAACGATGAATTTATTATTAAGGGTTGTGTCTCAGTACAAATGATACTTCAAAATACATATCAAGAAGATATCCTTGTGTCCAGAAAGAAAACGCTACTCTGCGTAGTATGAGCTAATTTAAGTGAGCTCTGAGTGGAGGATTACTAAATAGCGGTAGATAATAACTTGTAAATATGAATAGAAGAAGTTTTGAGCGAGAGACGCTGAATGTCGTCAATGTGAGAAAATATTAGCGAAACATATGTTCTGCATTAATAAAATAGTAATTTACAGAATGCATGGAACTTTTTTCGAGATGCAAAGACCTTTTATTCAAATCGTACGATTTTATGAAACCTGTATGAGGTTGTGAAGTCAATTTGATTTCCTATAAAGCCATATAAAATCTTTTTGGTGGATAAGCTTGTGCAAGAAATCATCTTCGCCTATAGGAGTTAAGAGGTTTCTCACCATATTGATTTCTTTTCTATCGGATCTATGATGAGAACACGTATTGCCTAGGAAGAAAAAGGACAGATATCAATTCAAATACTTCATTATTCTTACTTAGCCGCTAAAATCGAATCTGTGTATGTTGTGAGTGTCGATAGACATTATACTTCATAAATGAGTTCTTCTTGCTGGGGTATGTACGAGGATTTAATACATAGACGGCAAAACACAGGTAATGCACAAATAGATACGTGTGCAAAAAATCAAAGATATTGGGCGCAAATGCTTTTTTAGAGTTGTGAGGAATGTACAAGCATGATTTGAAAATCCGTATCTAACTTTTCAATGCAACCAGTGGTAGATTAAACAATTATTTGAGCGTACATGCATATTAGGAACAGTATTTTTTTAAGGTAGTGGGAAAGTGATCCATTGGAGCGATTTTCGAACAATGAAAGAAAAAAGCTCACAAACACCTTTGGAGTAACCTTATACTTAAGAAATACTGTTCGTAGTAAGTGATCTGTTTTCTTGGAAACCTGTCGCTAGTTAATAACGCTAACTAAGTAAACTACAGAGTATTAAAGGTCTCAGCGGTGCACAATAGTAGCATGCTGTACTACGTTGAATCATATGAAAAGTTGGAGATGATCTGACGCTCATAACGAAGTGTATATGGTTGCTAGCTGAAATATAGTTTCTTTCTGTTGGTCGAATAGTAATCTATAACATTGATGTCAGCTAGTATTAAAGAGACAGTTAATCAGAGATAAGTCTCGAAACATTGCTCAAATTAAAGAACCAAAAAGAACTTTCACGGAGAATCATACCTGATTTTTTTTCAGGTTTCAATGCCGTTTTAATCTTCGGTGAAGGACCTAAAACATAAAAATATCTTATCATTATCGATAGGATGCTTTCATCTTGATAACGGTGGAGAATTTATGTTTTATTCTTAGTAATGATCTGGTGATCATTCTTATATACGTTTATCGCGAAACTAGGTTAGTTCCTTCAAATTGTGAATCAGAGCTTTCAAATAGAATAAGAAAATAAAATCAAGTGTCATCATATATTATATTTATGTTTCAAAGTTTCTGTATTCCATTGGAGGACATGAACTTTTCGGTGGATGTGAGTGTATGTGGGAATATTTCCAGTTCCCTCTCAAATACACACATCCGCACCCACTTCGAATCGTCAGCTTCATTTGTTTAGTAGTCACTACCAATTTCTCGAGAGCTTTAATCCTCTGGCTTCCTATCAACTAGAGATGATGTGCGGTCGAAAGCGATAGCCAGTGAAAAGAACTATGCGTGTTTTTGTGTTTCGAAAACGAGTTGTTGTCGTCTGATTAATTTTTTAAAAATCTCTAAATTCGTACAGCGAAACTCCAGATCATTTCAGGAATCAAATAATGTGACATTAACAAAGCACCCCTAATCTAAGCTCTTGATGACAATTTCTGCCTCGTATAGAAAATAAACTGAAATCATTTTCGAAACGGACATTGTCAATCAAAATGGTATTAGCCACTGATCAGCTCATAATACATTTTAATTGCAGTCGCGTCTACTGAACTCTTCTACTTAGTATCATATATTTTGCAATTCTCTAAATATGTAGAAGTGTCTTTAAAACCGGCAAGTTTATCCGAGATGTCCCTATAAGAATTTTTGAAATTCGAGCACGATAAAATCTAAAATTACGCATAGTATATAACAAAGTCATTCTTTAAAATATCTTATCATTGTCTAGTCGAGTATGCCAGAGTTTAATAATAAGAAGAAAGAAGCTAAATCCGATCTGAAGAATAAATGAGAACTAAAAGCAACTTTAGCATTACGTAACACAGGCTGGTTACAAAGTCAACATATTCAGAATAACGGGTGAGGCAGATAGAATGGCCGCGTTTTCTTTTCTCTATTTGAGGCATATAAAAATCGCTTTATAAACTGATGTGAAGCTCATTTGATAGAAAATGCATTTCTCCACAACACTGTTGCGGACAGTTTTCAAGTTAACCTATGTTGTCGCCAAAACATTTCAAAGATTAACATCTAATCAATTGTGCATCTGCGAATTCTTATTCTTTTGAGTTATCAATTGATTATTTTAAGCCGATGATCATCAAATTCAATACTCAAACTAACGTATTTAGCATCATTAGACAGAGAATTTTGTGCTCTACATTTCAGTGACCTTTGAAACCCTTTTGGTGTTCCTCTTATATGCGAGAGAAAGACTTTGAACTAATATATGGGGCAATTTGTAGATGAATTTCGGAAAATAATTTTTTCAAAGTCAGATTTGTCATATAAGACTATTACGCGAATACCGTCTTATGAAGAATTTAATTCTGAGCTGAATGGTATAAATGGTGACTTGATTAGTTAAATTGGTTTTGCTCTTTACGATTGCAAGAGTAGAAAATAGTTGGCCTGTCCAGCGCAAGAGTTTTTTTCAGTATTTTCAAATTTTCACCTTCAAGATTTTTCCTCTGAAATATCTATTCTAAAATTTTGGAAATTACACCGAAAGCTGCAAGCTATCTTATAGAATTTCGTGACACATTTGAGATTTTAGCAGAATTATTTAGAAGTATTTTCATAGGTATTTTCGCTTCTTTTGTCTTCGCATATATACATAATTGAATAGACATCAATCTTTGAAATTTCGCGCAGATAGCAAAGATTAATTTGAAAAGTACACTCAACAGTTTTGTAGAAAAAGTAATGTTCTATCTAGCAATCTCCAGACCAGATTATCAAGCGATTCTTAAATGCTTCAAAGAGAAAAAGCAAGGGTGGTCATTCTATCTGCCTCACCCGTTTTCAGAAAACGGAAGTACGGCTAGAAATAGAAGTATTTCAGGAAGTCAGCATTCTTACTATAGAAACCATCTAATCATACTGTTAAATAAAATTTTGTGCATACGAAAATTTGAACTATATTCACTTTCAGAAAACCGTAATCAAGCTATGGAATCTGTGGTTCTGAACATATCTTATTGCATGATTTTCTGTGAGCATAAATGTTAATAGGCAGTTTTTTATAGATCCTATGATTTTGTGTTGAGCAATTATTCTCTGAAATTTTCTCGATAGTTATTTTTCAAAAGAAAATACGGCTCGACTGAAGAATATTACTTTTGAGACTATCTTTAATTCAACGTTTCACTCACCAGTTGTCATACTTGTTAATGCAGCCGAAGTAGTTCTTGGACTCACACTGACCGCAGCTGATGGAACTCTCAAACACTCAATGTCTTGTCTGAGACTTTTGATTTCCTGATTCAGCCGCTCTATCTCTTTCTGATACGATTGTATGTTTTGATCATTGTTCTGTTCGATATGTTTAATATCTTGATTTAGTGTTTCATTGTCCTTTTTGGTAATTTTGAGTTTTTCTTGGAGTTTTAAATTATCATCGTTGAGACGTTTATTATCTAATTCGCAAGCAGCACATTTCTTTTTAAGATCCTTATTTTCTGCATCAAGCCGGTTGCATCGTTCTTCCAGATGATTGTTTTCGACAGTGAGTTGCTCCAATTTTGAATGCATTTGTTCGTAAATGAGGTTATCAATGCCAGAACCTGAAAAATAGAGAAAAATAGTTTGAAAATCACAAAATGATAATGATAGTATGCATGTGAATCGAAGAAAATCAGGAATATTATTTTTACATGAAAATTTTAAGTCATAGCGAGAACTGACCATTCGATTAGACTTCACGTTTGAAGAAAACAGATTCGCAGTTTTTCCTTCAAACAGGGATAAAAGCTTTGGTGATTATGCTTTTGATTAAGTCAACTGTCCAGCTTGTATTGCTGTTCTTTTTTTCCCGCATACTATACAGCTATTCGACGGAACATACGATTCACTGCTAGGATAAACTATGATCTGGAGAAAACCGCATGAAAAAGTCAGAAGAGCATTTTAGAAGTCTAAATGTACAGGAGTTATTTTCTTAAATACTTTTCTATCGTTTACTATTCTTCATATCACAGCTACCCAGAATGATTTGAGATAAACTTTGAAAAAAGAAAAAACATCGATGAGCGGTCCTGATCTTCTGCTGTCAGTATATTTTAAGTTATTCTTTATTCAATTACAAAGGTTCTCAATTGCACACTAAACTCATTCAATTTATTATCCTTTAATGATATTAGTATATTCTCAACCCATCGATGAAATTTCATCTGACTATGATACAATCTACAATGCTTGTGTTAGCCGTGTTTCTCTTGGATCATATAAATCAAATAATGTTCTTCTTGGACTGAATTTCTCTTGTACACTCTGCCAGTGATAATTTCCTCTGAGAATTTATTAGACATCAAGAAAACAAGACACTCGATGCAACAGCTGAAAGAGTTGAAATGATAATATGAACGATCATGGCTGAGGATAGCTCAAAAGAAGACTAGTTAGTGCTTAAAATTCGTTAGCAAACGAGAAAATATTTTGTGCGTCGTACTTCCCCTGCAAATTTGTTGTAGAGAAATTCACTTGATTATTTGGCAATACTACTGTAAAGCACAGCTAAGCACAATTATACTGACTGACAGGGATCTAGGATTACAGGAAATATAGATTTCATGCACCTACAGGCATCTTAGAACCACACATGCGATCTACTCCCGATATTCATCTTCTACTACAGACAATCTACTAATTAGTTATATTCCGCTCCTACAATAGACGCTTTCATTAGTAAGTACACATTTATTGTTCCCTGTGCTCTTTCCGTCTGTCACTATACTTTTTCGTAATTAATTTCCAACTTTGATTCAGAATCCTATTTAAAGATTGATTCAACTCTTTATTTTCCTTGATTGATACATTACATTGAGCTGATCTCGACCATTGAATCATTTTCAGATAGTAAAATAGCTGTAAAATACTAACATGTTAGTTAATTGAAGTACAGTCATATTGCATCACTTAACTTTGAATTCAACTATCAAGGAAACAGATACCACCGTTTCAGCAACTCGTTTTTTACAGGTATATATGCAACTAATAGTTCAATTATTAAAAAAAATACATTAGGTTTCGATTCTTACTCTAAACGGTGAGTTTCATTCATACACATAACAGAAATGAACGCTGTTGTTCTAGTTTCTTGCAAAATAAGAAATCATTTTCTTCAATAACCGTGCAATCGACAGGATCGTTTCGGATAGCTGTAAAGCAATATTCGTACCTAGTAGAAGAATGCTTACTCCTAATAAGAACACTGGTTCTAGTAGAATGCTGTTTTTCTCAACGTTGTCAAATTAGAGAACTGAAGTGATAATAAGAGTTCCGGCCATAATTGAATTCTGATGAAAATTGACTTCTTATTCGAATGAGGTGTATTTGGATGAGTTATCAATTTAATACATTACAATAGCTTGGATTCATAGATTGGAAAATTAGACGGTACCTTTATCTCTGAATAAGTGCTAAATTGTGGCAATATGTTCATGATTTTCAATATTGCGAACTTCACAAAACATTATTTTAAATCTGATTTCTGATATTAATAATGCTAAAACACATGCTATAAGCATTTAATGTTCTTCTTACTTGCTGGTGTAGGATTTGGCGGTTCGAGAAGCATAACTGGTGGTGGTACTTCACGCAAATGAATAATATATAGATTTTCCATGCTACTTAATTGGCTAATTACTTGGAAATGTGTACATGGAAGGAGCAATATTTCTTCTTCCTCTGCAAAATATGAATGATGCTTGATATCTTTCCCATTCACACAATCGATTGCGAATAAAGTGCGTGGACCGGATGTGCCCAAATACTGATCATTTTCCAGAACATTGATTGCAGTCGTACATGAACTAAATGCCCACCATGTAATATTTTTCCCGGGTTTGTACTGCGAACGATAATCACCACGTACACCTCGCCAAACAGTGCAACGACTTGATGGTAATTTGAATAAGGCGGTGAATAGAAGTTTCAAATAAGGAAACCAAGGAATAAGTTTTCTTCGGTTTTCCAGGCGAAGTGTTTGATTCAGAACTGAATAGAGACTTGGATGCTTATGATCCCACTCGATTGTGTACAAAACAATAGCAGCTGATTCTTCTTTAGTGAGTTTGTCTTTAGGATTTTCGCATCTACTGGTGGCTGTCCACACGCGTGAATCGACATTATCGAGTAGCTCACGCAACGTTTTAACAGCATCTTGTAATGGCACAAGATTTTCATCTGCATAGCCTTGCAACGGCGTTAGTGCATTCAGACGCTCATCACCGGCATCAGTAAGACGAGTATTGCAATGAGTCATATCAGCAGTGCTGGCGATTATTTTTGTAGCCGATGTGACTCGTTAGTTTTGCCCAAAAATTGAATGCAGCAAGTTTCAATAATGAAACTTACAATCTTATATTTATCTTCAATAGAAGAAAAAAAAACGAAAATTCACTCTATAATCTAGATAGAGGGTATGGATACCAGTAGCATTCCGAATGTAGGGGCACACTTGGCAGTCGCAATGAACACGGGCTAGAATCTCTATATAAGCATGAGAATCGAGCGGCACGTGTCTAAGGTTAGGCATGGGTGTGGCTTAGGCTCCGAATGCACGCGACAATAGCTCTGTGAATTTCCGCGTTATGCGACAGTGAGTTTCGTTTAGTATACAGAGGAGACGCTCGGTTCAGTCTTGGCTGTAGCTTAAGATCTGGGGAGAATTGCAGTGAGGACTTGCGAGGCACTCAGGCTTTCAGTAGCATCATGTATGCGTGTGGGTACGAATGGATTGCGGGTTGACACCCAGTACCGGCTATGGGTCGCTTTGCTTGGGATGTATATATAGAGGATGCGCATGTTGGGTATCGTAAAGAATGCCTGAGAGTTGGTCCAGTAGCCAACATTGGCACCAACAGCGAACTCAAACACACACACCCGGAAGTTATGATGGGAGACGTGGTGCGGCAGTGTAGAATGCTGGATGTGTCTAGTGCGCTTCTAGTTCGCACGTCTTAGTCTAATACTGCACACTCAAGAATGCTGAATGATATTTTGAACGTTAATATTTGAAGCTTATACACAGGATCACTGAGTACTTGAGCTCATGTGTAACAGTTTTGGGGTACGCCATTCTGATATTCCTTAAGAAGCATCTTCAGCACTGATTTTTGAACACGTCGGCATGATGGCGAAAGTATTCCTGCTACATATTCAATATAATTCAGATGAAGTGAAAATAATAGACAGTGAAAACTTTCGATTGATTTTAGCCGAGCTATTGTGCAAGAAAGTCAAAATTAAAATCGATTGTTAATTTTGATTATCGTTGTTCATGACGTAAACATTATTTGATGTTGTTACTCATCCAGTGTGAAATTTTCGTATTAAAATTTATTATTTTGCAGAAAAATCGAAATTATTAAGGATTTAAAATCTTGATTTTGCTGCAAAGTAATAAACCGCGTCACAGATCCAGAAAATCGGGGGAAGCTGGAGAGCCGAAAAAGTCAGCATCATCGATATAACTGACAATCATATTAGACTCTACTCTCAGAATATAAAGGAAACTCTTATACAGACCCCCGTTGGGTTATTCTTCATCTGACGTTGTCAGCTTCTTCTAGCTTCTCAGACTGAGAAATATTTTCAAGATTATGTATCCAAGGGGCCCCCGGAGATACCTCTCCCTCGTGAGAAGCGGGACCTCTGTAAGAGCCGTGACATTTGCAAGCCGTTCTCTACGTGAGAAGTTGCATATCACGTTTTCACCTTCTCACATATTTCCACGCTTAAAAATTGTTAAGAGGCACATTCGCCTCCAGTGTTATCCTTTAACAGTGGGATCGATACAGTTTCAAAGAGCACCCATACAACGTTCGGGTACGTGTTGAGCGACCTTTCAGGTTTCTCATGCATCAGCGTCTGTAGCGATGCACGCTGTGTCAACACTGATTCATGTACCTCCCAGAACACCTGCACATTGGAGATACAAGTTTTTTTGCGATGAGTCCCTCCGCCTTCCATCCCATCGCTTTGTTTCAAGATACATGCGTTGTCAAGAGGATTGCCTTCGCTTTCAGTGGCACCACGCTCGAAAAAAACAGGTTTTTACGGATCTTAAAAAGGTTCCTCTAGCGGGTACACTGGAAGAATATTTCTCGGATCAGTACAGAACTTTAAAATTTTTAGTTTGCAAGCTCCAATGCTTTTCTGGTTTTGTAAGTCTTGAAAAGGTTCTTTCGGTATGTCGGCCAAAAGAACCTTTTTAAGTTCCGTAAAAATCTTGTTTTTTTTGTGTGAATCACCTATATAGATAGATGCTTTGTGCAGACGAGTCCATCAGCCTTTCGCTGCACAATCTCCGTAGTGATGCATGTAGATTGTGACACGGAATATAGTTCTCCTTCCGTTGTCCCGAGAGCTTAGTCAGTGATGGATCGAATTTCGTTTACATTAGTGCATTAGTTTTATTTATCTCCATATTGCAGTGCGATCCAGATACGACCGCAATACTATTCCGCGTAATAAGACGTTAGAACAAACACATGTTTTGTTGGTCTCCCTTAGAGCCATTCCCGAGGGGGAAAAAGCGTATTTCTATGTATTTCTGTATTTCTGAAATACGTAGAAATACGTAGAAATACGTAGAAATACGTGGAAATACGTTGAAGTACGTTGAAGTACCTAGAAATACCTAGAAATATCTAGAAATACCTAGAAATACCTGGAAATACGTAGAAATACCGAACTTTTAGTTCGGCTCAATTTTTAAGATTTTCGCTTTTCATGATTTTTTGCATGCTTGAACATTTTTATGTGAAAGGAATTTTCTTAAAAAGCAAAACAACGTGGCTTTCAAGTGCCTTTTTGTGTACTCAAAAACTGAGAACACTATACAATCGGCCAGTGTGTCCGGCCGGCCGTTTACACGATAACTCTTGAAAGGTTTATCCGATTGTTATGAAATTTCGTACTCAGCATTATCTCATCAATATCTCGGTTGAGTTCGAAAACGGGAACAATTCGTCAAAGATTTACTGAGTTACAGCAAGAAATAGCATAATTTTCTATGTAAATATTGACCTATTCCAATTTTCTCAAATCAAAATCTTTGTCATTGTCAAAATGAAAGCTCGACTATTACATACCATTCGATAGAGAATTTCACGGGCTACAAAATGGTGCTAAATTGTAGGGGTGAATATGCTGGGTTTAAAATTTTCTCTGTGCCTCAGTACCCTAAAACTATGAAAAACTGATGTATACTGTCACTGCTGGTCTATTCTTTTAGACAGTTTGATCAAAATCAATCTGCCGTCAGGTTCAATTTTTGAAGTACACATAACAATCGGATTTGAATCCGATGTTTCTACATTTTTTCAGATTTCAGTCGCCTTGAAATCTGTAGTCGTTTTCAAAATCCGATTGGCGTGGCTGTTTTTTAATAACTTGAGAACGAATGTGGTTAGGGTTCTGTCCTTTTTTCGATACGAGAGAGACGATACAGGAGCATTGATCTGCATCAAAAACTGACTCGTCAACGATTGACCAATCAGGTGAATTTCTGGTAACGATTCACTAATAAGTACTTTCACTATTAATTAAGTAAAATAAAGTAACTTTTTTATTGTTTCCGTTTTCTCTAGCAACTTTTCTCGCCTTTTCTACTTTTTAAAGTACTTGAAACTACAATTTCTTTGACGAAGTGAGTAATATTAGTTATTTCCCTTTATCAAGCACTTTTTAGTACGCATGAGTCTGAAAAGGATTATTATAAAGAGTTTGAATCCTTTCTGAAGCACTATTTAGTACCTTTTTGTCTTTGTAGTAAATAATATTAATTGTTTTATTTTCTGAATTACATTTTTGTACTTTCGACTGTAAGAGAATTAATTTATATTACTTTGGATGTTTTGGAAATACCAAGTAATACTTGGCAAGTAGTACTTTATTCTTTCAGGTAATTTATCATATTACTTTGCATACTTTATCAAGTATTGTATTGTGTTTCCATTTTTTGCAACAAGTAATCAGAGTTTCCTCTGATTTTTTTGAAGTACTTTTTAGTACTTTTTAAAGTAATAAAAGGTAATTTTCACTTATAAGTATACTTATAGTTACTGAAAAAGGTTCACTTATTAGTGTCTTTATCTATGTTACAAAATAATATGTAAAATACTTAGAAGTAATTTGTCGACCCTCAACTTTTGTACGCATTGACAGAAAAATGGTCACACTTCCGAAACTGAAAAGGTTTCCTGGAGAGATGCAGCAGCCACCAGTCGGATTGGTTTACAGATACTATAGTCTTTTTGGTCTGTAAGTACCATTAATAATAATAACTACCAGTATTGATGGCGCTAGCAGTTCGAGCTCCAAAACATGAAATCCTTTGGTGCAAACAATGGTGCTAGACCATAAAGACTGGTAAATATATGCTAATCACACTATGGCTGGTGTATCCCTAGTTTCGTGAAAGCGACGAAACCTAAAGAAGTTCTGTATTTTGCAACGAATTCGAAAGCCTTTTTTTCAATGTGGTTAGGGATGGCACAAGAAGTGCTGACTTAGCATTGTAGTAGTATTGACTTAATACTAATTTTACAAACGCTACGTCGTGGAAGAGCTCTATGGAGCAAATGTTGGAACACAAAAGATACGCAAGGCGCACCTGCAAAGAATATCTGTGGTCACTTTTTAAAAATATACTTTTGTTCATATAATAATTGAGGAATATCAATCTTTTAAGGCATCAAAGATGAATTAATGCATATATAGTGCACTTATCTAAAACATTGCTCCACGAAAATAGAAAATCTAACATAGCTTCTCCGCGCAGGTACACCTTGCGCATCGTTTTTACTCCAACACTTTTACTCCATCATACTCTTCTAGGACGTAGCGTTTGTAGAATTAGTATCAATTTAATGCTCATACAATGCAAAGCCATAATCCATAAATCCCACACCCACACCTTACATAATATAATAGGTTATCATATGTTACAAACTGTGGTTCCAGGAATCAGCCACTATTCAAATTCACATTTAAGAACTATCAAATAATTTACGAATTTGGCTGGTGATCAAGTAAGGGCTTTAATTTAGAGAGTTTCTGATTTAGGAATTATTTAAAAAGATATACTATTCACACCTAGACATCTCATAGTTCCAGATTGAAGAAGGGAACTGGTTCGATCATCCATCTTTTCTGAAATAAGAATAGAATGTGGTGACTAGACTATCCTTGAAAGTAATGCAATCCATTCACCAGAATCGCTATGAAAACAAGCAGAATTAATAACAGTTTTCCTTTATTTTCATAGCGATTCTGGTGAATGGATTGCATTACTTTCAAGGATAGTCTGGCCACCACATTCTATTCTTATTTCAGAAAATATGGATGATCGAACCAGTTCCCTTCTTCAATCTGGAACTATGAGATGTCTAGGTGTGAATAGTATATCTTTTTAAATAATTCCTAAATCAAAAACTCTCTAAATTAAAGCCCTTACTTGATCACCAGCCAAATTCGTAAATTGTTTGATAGTTCTTAAATGTGAATTCGATTAGTGACTGATTCCGAGAATCATAATTCTTTGGGAAATGGTAGCAATTCGCACGCTATTTGGGTATTGGCATTGCCATTGGTATTGCTGTCGTTATTCCCGAGAGAAATCGAGATTTTCAAAAAACGAGCAGCAATTCGAACTCCCCACCTCCAAAAACCTATCGGGAGACATTTCTGGCAAACACGATATTTATTAGCTAGTCGCGACCAATAGGATTTCGAGAAAAATGGGGTCCCAATTCAGACTCGCCGCCACGAATTACCTACCGGAATCCTTTTTTGAAAACCTGAATTTCTTTTGGGCCAGATCGACCTCCCAAGTACCTGACAAACCCACGAATATCCGTTTTATATACTCATTCTTGCTCGATTGAGAACAGTAACAGTAATTCCCCAATACTGTGTTGAGTGTGGATCTTGCATCCTTAGATCTAGTTAGAAACTTGGACCTTTCTTAGATCGAAATAGGAGGAACTTTCCTATTTTACAGTACTTTTAAAATTCTAAATTAAAAAAAAACATACTCACAATATCTTCTAACAATATCGTTGCCAGGAATTCACCTGATTGATCAATAGGTAGCGAATCATTTTTTGATACAGTTCAATGCCCCTGTATCTTCTCTCTTGTATCGTGAAAAGGACAGAACCCTAACTACATTCGTTCTCAAGTAATTAAAAAACAGCTACGTCAATTGGGTTTTGAAAACGACTACAGATTTCAAGGCGACTCAAATCTGAAAAAAGGTACTTGAAAGCCACGTTTTGTTGCTTTTTAAGAAAATTTCTTTCACATAAAAATGTTCAAGCATGCAAACAATCACAAAAAGCGAAAATCTTAAAAATTGAGCCTAATTAAAATTTCGGTGTTTCTACGTATTTCCACGTATTTCTACGTATTTATGTATTTCAGAAATACATGGAAATACAAAGAAATACATAGAAATACATAGAAATACATAAGAAATACTTGGAATAAATAGAAATACGGAAATACGGAAATACGCTTCTTCCCCCTTGGGTATTCCACTTCGCTCTATGGACATGTTTATCTTTCAGCAACTTCTGGGTAGCCAATCTCGAAAACAATTGTTATCGGGAGAAGCTGGCAACGTGACATGCGGCATCACACTTAGAGAAGTGCTTGGAGATGCAGTGTCTCTTACAGAGATTCAGTTTTTCACGAGGGAGTGGCATCTACCGGGGTCCCTGACGCAGATAAGCCTGAAAATATTTGTCAGCGGGAGGAGCTAGGGGTGTGGGTGTCGCGCTATTACGCGTTGGTAGTCTATGTAAGTCGTGGTGAGTGCGATATGTTTACTGTGTCGGTTATTGTACATGGCATATCCAGCTTCTCATTGCACTTCTACAGCTTCTAGATTCCTTGGATATGTGACACTGCTGAAGATAATCAAGTTTAATCCTAAAATTTCACACTGGATGAGTAAAAACATCAAATAATAGTTATGTTATGAATAACGCTAATCAAAATTATCAATCGATTTTAATTTTGACTTTCTTGCAGAGTAAGTCGATTAAAATTAGCTAAAATTTTAGTAAATGTTTTAATGGTAGGCAGACGAGAATAGAACATCTACTAGTAAGCGTCTGTAAAATTTTACCTTTACCAATAATGTTTATTTATGCCACTCTGTGCGTCTGTTGTGCTAGTGAAGATTTTTTTTGGTGTGGATGCTATTTCGCTTTCTTTGCTCTGTATTTATGTCAACAGAAAAATAACGAATGTTGCGCTTTTACTTGAAAGAGAAGGAGCAACATTTTCAGCGAAGGAACGTAAAATTATCAACATCGAAAGTTTCATTTGAGTGGATGGGTGTTTTATGAAATACATGGCTGATAAGAGGTGCACTTCTCTCTTCAAAACAGGCCTTCTTCTGCAGTAATCATCAATATGATTTAGTTTCATAGTCTAATAAGGAAAATGGAAAGAAACAGAAGGGGTTGACGAAATGCTTTTATTTATAATAATGCTGGTAGCTGGTTACATTATGGTAGATTCATAAAATGAAAACGTTTCGACCGCAATGTGAATTAATTACAGAGTTTGAGAGGATGTGGACTAGTTTATCTTTATCTATATCTACATTCGGTATCTTTTTGAATCGAAAGATCGCTCTAGATTTGAACTACGAAAACTTTGAGAATCGGTGCTTTTTGTTGGCGTTGCAACACTCAGCAGTAGCAACGCATAACATCTTCTTCCGTTGAAAAGTTCCGTGGGTACTATGAACATTATTAGGGATTGTATGGATAAAACATCAAACTAAACACTTTTCATAATTTACCCGCAGTATCGCCTATGAAAGTTTTTGAGAGTAACATGTTTTGATTCATCCTTTCACATAATATTTTAAATCTACGTGTCGCAGAAAAATGGCTCCGATACTTCGCTTCAGGGTAGAAATGTTCTGAACGACGCTCTCGAATCTAATGGTTTCATCTATAATGATCACAGTATGTCCTTTGAAAAATATCTAAGAAGTGTGTTTTTTACTACCTTTTATGGCATCACTTGATAGTTCTCTAAAAGCTCTATTCAATACTGGAAGAACGGGGCTTTGACACGGACGAGTGAAGCTATTAAGAAAAATCCATTATGTTATCCCGGGTAGAAATCTACTCTAGGCAACCTTATGAACTATGAAATATTCATGAAGTGGATTGATTTCCATTGAGAACAAATGAGTCGTAAATGAGGGTCATTATTGCTAAGATAGAATTGTTTTTGAAATTGAATTTCAAGTAGGAAAAATTTGTGCACAACTCATTCATCATCCTTCGTAATAAACTTTGGTGATATCGAGTTCTGTATTGTTACTAGTAATGTTAAGTATGAAATCAGGACTCTTTTGCTATGGCCTCTGGTGAGTTGGATGTCACATGATAATTTCATGTATCACCCGTGTGTATGAGAATTCATATTTGGTTTGACCTTTGTATAGTATTTCCGAAAAATCGTAAATATGGTCATTATTTTTCTTGTTGACTTTCAGGCATACTATAGATGATTCAAAACTTTTCATTCTGAGATTCGTCGAGAACTGTTTTGGGTGAACTCATTTATTAAAAATAGGGTGTTAAGAAAATTATAAACGAAGTTAACATGTTTTTAGCTCTATACTCATTGCATAATAGGAAGAGAGCGATGTAACTGCAATGGTCAGATGATTTCTTCTTTATCATCAATTAAAGATCTATACCATACAGATTTCAGCGTTCAGTTATGTATTTAGTTTTCGCTTGTGTTCATATGTGTACTGATTAATATCGATGCAGCATTTTTGTGACTCTGGTTACCTATTATCTTTTAAGTAAACCTGAAGTCGAATGATGAAGTTAGAGAGAATTAAACAATTCACATTTACATATAGATAAAAAGTATAGAAATCTAGACGAACGACAGGATTAAACAAATTTGGAACAACTGACAAGTACTTAATAGAGTCGATCGATAGTTGGCATATACTCATAAATTGATTGCTTTAAGCTAATTAAAGGATGCTTGACAATATGATGTCAGAATCAGTCATTGCCAATACTCATAACATCTTGACATTAACTGTATACTCTTCTAAATAGTTTCCCTCTCATATGCAAGCTAGTAAATAGTTTACTTACCGTGCTTCCGAATACTTTCAATAAAACGTTGTTATTGATTTTGAAATTGTCTGCGACCTTCACTGTTTGCTTGCTTGTTTGCGAATGGGTTTTTTCTTTACCTTTACAGTATAGCAACACTATTTGCTTAGTTTCTGTCTGTCTTGTCTAGTTTTTTTCCATTCTTTGCCATTCTTTTCAAACGCATAATTATGAGAGAAGGACGTCACATAGCAACAATAAAATAAGAACAGTAAAAATGGATGTTGAGTAATGACGAAAAATAAAAGAAACGCATTTTTTGTTGAATCAAACCGATTTCAATGTTTAGAGATATCGGAGACTTCTGAAAGGTGTAGAACATCTGACAAACAAATTTCTTGATACATGCTCTTTCGATTATTAATAGTAAATCAAGTATGGTATTGATAGAATACATTTGTACATATATTTCCTATTGAGAGTGTATTTACTCTCTACATTAGTATGCATCTATTCGTTTAGATCTAAAATAACTTTTGTCTAAATGTTTATTTCCATTGTTCTGACAAAATTAAATACCAGTATAATGTATATTTTAGATGCAAATAGATGTCTTAATTGATCTTCTATGTGATTTTTCAGAAGTTTATGAAAATGTGAAAGAAAACTTTTATCGCATCTTCATTTTCAGTACAAAATGATACATTAGAATAATAACGAAGGCAAATATTTGATTCAACTAATGCTTGAAGTTGTGTGAAAACTTTGATTTTTAGCTAAATCACAAAACGGAATAAATATTTAATTAAGAATATGGCAGATCAACTTGTACTTTACCCAATTACATGAGTGCTAAGATGTTCGACTAATTACAATTGTATAGGATTTATTTTTAGTACATTCATTAAATGTTACACTTGTCTAAGCCTTACCATTGTGAAGAGTTCTGCAGTTATAAAAGTTCAGTGGATTAAATTACTAGAAAAGAAAATGGGATTCAAACGATACGATTAGCATCTTTGATTTCATTGTTGAAAATGACTAATTGTATCTAGCTTGATTGAAATTTGTAATAAGTAAAATCCTTATGTATGTCGGTGATACTTCGCTGATTAAAATTTTCAAAAAAACTTTTTTCCAGATGGATACACAGTTTCAGATGCAGTTGTTCGTGTTGATTACAATTTTCTGTACAGTTAATCGGCTACAGTTTCGATGCAGCAACTTGATTCTTGAATAGAACAATAAACGTAAAGTAGTGACCATTATGTATAAAAATTAAATACTTCTGAGCACGTTAAATATATGAAGTCATGAAAATGATGTCATTGTCTAATAATTCGGTTTCAAAATGAGAAGATAGTCGAGCGAATGTACTGTAAAATTATAGACTTACAGATAGATGAGCAAGGAAAAAAACTCGCATCAGTTACAATACAAGAAACAATTCTTTTATTAATTATTCACAAAAAGAAGAAGCATAGAGTGTATGTGGAATTTAGACGGAAGAAAAAAATACATTGACTATCTAAGTGAAAAATAATTAAAAATCGTCAATGGGTGAATATCTGAATGAAGTATGCATTTGCCCCATTCCCCGCCCGTCTTAGCTACACTACTAGATTCTCGTTTTTATGCAACTACTAACCACCGAAAAACAGACAGTTTAATAGACTATAAATGATTTCAAGCGAAGTTCTAGCTTCTATTCTTTTTAAAAACTGAATACTCTTATAGTCACTCTTCACAAATATCCTTGAGACACAAATCCAAGTTTTAGTCAAAACGGCATTATCGATATTCAAGTCTATACTGGAATTGCATCTTTTCTAATTTAGTAATACATCATTAGCATATTTGTCACCAGAACTTCTAAATCGTGGAGTTTCTCCCTACTATGACTTGAGAAAGGTAAAATAAATATTTACAAGAAAATGAGATAACATTGCTTATGGTAAATACAGAACAATCAACTATTGTCTGTATGTGTTCAGATAATGGAGCGACTAGTGGTGAGTGGCATCTCGATGGTGCGCCCACAAACGACTACTACCGGCTTTTGGAATCGCACCCTAAATTCATTTCAGACAAGATTTATATCGGGGCTGGGTCATTTTTCAGAATTTTTGACTATGATTTTGTTAATAAGAAATTTCAATAAAACTTTCATTGATTGGCTCACCCAGGTCGATCAAAACGGTATCGTTTACGATCCGAATACGCACGGAAAATGTTGTTAAAACGCAGTATTTACGGTAACAAACGGGATCAATATGGTTCACTTCCGGGCCGTAACAGACCGTATTATCTGGCGCAGAAATACGCACCGTTTTGCATCCGTCTCGTAAACAGATCGTATATTGATAAAAAACGATGCGTTACAGAGTGCCCGTTAACGGACCGTTTTTGCAACGATAAATTATTCGAAATTAGCAATTACGGAGGTCAAGCGTTGCGGCCGTCCTGTATCCGCGGAAAAAGTTTTGCGACAAAGATGCGACTTTCAAAAGGCATAGTATTTTAAAACGAAGGAATAAGGCTGATAACAGTGCCCAGCCCGTTTTTTATCGCTAACTTCACTCAGGTGTAGCGAAGCCTACCTGGGTTTTCTTGCAAAGATCAGTTGGGATACCCTTCAGGGATACTCTAGTGTGTAGTAATAAAGTTCCATTAATTTAAATTCCC
>OENT01002477.1:0-21841 GCA_900239685.1 Rotaria macrura
TGCGCTCGCATCTCTGCCCGGTAAAACCTTCTCGACAGACACATATGAAGTCATTCAATACCACATGTGGGTCGCTTGATATGCAAATACCTTGGTTTTCACAAGGATTTTTGTCTTCTTGACATACAGCATATTCAAGGAAGCAATGTTCCCCGAATTTATTTAAAGGACAGAGACAGAGTAATGAAGAATGGCATTGTGCATCTTTTGCACACGAACATTGATGTGACTGATTGCACGTCAAGCCAAAATATCCTGCATTACATTGACAAAAGAACATGGATCGCTTGTTTGCATAACGTTGACATCGACGATGATTACCACAAAATAGAGGACAATGTTCAACTTCTGATTGATCAGGAATAATCAATTGAGCAGATAGACGATTGACTGGTAGAAATGAGTATGGTATTGGTAGATGGAAACTGGTATGATATTCCAATGATAAACGATTAAAGAAGTCGATTCGCACTGAATAGTTTCTAGATGGAAGTTTCGGTCTATCTGGATATAGTAGATAGAGATTATATTTTGTAGTGCAATCGACAAGTGGTACATATGTGATTTGCTCGATATTGGGTGCAATATGTCCTTCTTCATCAATCACCATGAGAATGACTTGGAAGATGCGTATTGTGGATATCAGACTTCGAAAAATGAATTGAAGCGTTAAACTAACACGTTGATTTTGCCATTCGCATCAATCACCAAAAGAACTTGGTGGACAAAGGCATTTCTGTTTTTGAGTTGATCCCAATTGAACGAAAAACCCTCGATGGCAGTAGTGCCCCATCAAGATGGGGAAAGTGATACTAGATGTTTTAGGCGCTTTCAACTTCGATGGTGCAATAGGTTTTATAGGTGGAGAAGATGATCTTGGTGGGAAAAATCCTAAATGTGATGTCAAAAAGTATTCATACGGTTTTTCATGTATAGATTCATCATGAAATCTGCAGACAGGTCTTCCATCGTATGTTGTGACTTGGTTAAATATCAATGCCAAATGGAACTGACTGTATGGACAATACGTCGCGTCGTTCTCATATTCTTGAAGTGTTGTCGAACGACAAAGTTTCTCTGGAGTGATACATCGATTGGTACGCCAGGCGAAAGTTTCACTCGCATTCTTCTTGGTTTCATTATCGAAGTAAACTTGACGCGTCCCCATTTCCGGTTTAGAAGGACAATGATCCAAAAATCGCTCATACAATAACTCGTATGGTAGACAAATGATTTCGTTCCGGAATTCAGTTTTACGACACTGATGTTCATTTGATGTACTACGTCTCCCAGGACAATCTATTTCATCGAATCCATTCAAACAGTGCCACCAACCATCACATTCAGTGTAAGGTGTTTTGCAAGGCCAATAATCACAATGTCTCTCATAGATTCGTTCTGAACAATCATCGTCGATCAGGTTGATAAACGTTATGTCACAAAAACCTGAATATGGTATTGACCTCTTCGCAAGTGCGTCCGGATGATCGTCTAGGTCATCTTCTGCGTCGGAACAATCGGCCTTGAGGTTGCCAACAGCAACATATGACAGACACTTCGTCGTGTCCAATTTACATGCAAAACGACTAGAATCATTCAGAGAGCAAGCTAGATACGACTCATCTTCACCAAAGAAACAATCTTGAACGCTGTCAACGACTCGATGATATGAAATGTACTTAACCCTTTCCGGCCGGCTACCAGAAGAACGAGTGCAAAGAAATCTTCTCCATTGTATTTAGACTTGAGTCACTGGGTAGATATCGAAAATCTAGTATTTGATTCCAGGAAGATGGTGCGTCACAAAACCACTTGATGTTACCTTTTGGTCACATCCGGCGGTAACGGTACAAACATGTCAAAAAATTGATCTTTTTTCTACCTAAAGGAGTTTGATGGTTTATTCTTTTTCTTTACTCATACCTTGAAACTAGAACAAAGATTTTGTTTCTACCTCTTATCTCAATTCCTCATCTCAGTTATCGCTAAAATATCGTGAAACATCAAGGAATTATACAAAATTTGCATGTTTCCTTGAAATAAGTCTCAAAATTTAGAGAAGTTCTGGAAGTTTTCGAACTAGATTGTATTATAACATTGAGAATCACTGCTAGATGATTCGAAAACTCCCAAAGATTCTCTAAATGTTAAGTCTTATCTCAAGAAAACAGGGAAATTTTGTATACTTCCAATGTCTTTCACAATATTCTTAGAATAACTAAGTTGATGCATCGACAGAAAAGGTAGAAACATAATCTTTCTTCTAATTTCAANTTTGATATTGTTTGTACCGTTACGGCCGGATGTGACCAAAAGGTAACATTCTTGTTTTTTCTTATATTATTCACTACTGAAACACTGACATTAGTAGTGACGAAAATCGGCAATCTATCAACAAAAGCTTTGCAATTGGTGCTTCGAATATCGACTTTTATTAGATGTTCGAAACAGTGATAGATCAGACTGTGTGGATTCCCCATGGTTCTCAATTCTCATGATGCTGCTTTGAGAAAGAAAAGTACATTTATTTGGAATGAAAGTTGAACAAATTGTAGCATCGTTACCCTTAATTATCATGCTATCAGAACGACATTCAACACAAGTTTGAAACAATTTTTGATAGAACAGTTTCAAAATGTGACCATTTGGTACCATCCGGCCGGAAAGGGTTAAGTGATTGTGGGCAATAGAAAAGAGTTGGATCCGAACATGAATATTCACGACTGATTGTTAAGCATCGTCGAGTAAGATTTTTAAATATTGAAGGCAATCGATGAAAATCAATTAATGTGGAGTATGAAATACCATCAGGAAGGTCATTTCGATGACTGCATGTTAATCCATTGTTCAAATTCGTAACAACAATATATTGCAGTAGACCAGGACAACGTTCTTCATCAAAACAGACAAAATCTGGCATTATATCTATCTCGAATTCATCGTTCGACCTATTTGTAAAGTAAATATGTTGAAAAAAATCGAATAGGATCGGTTGGGGTGGTATAGAGACAAATTCGGAATAGCACTGTGATTTCAGAGAATGACAACAATTGGACAAAGAAGGAACTAATACTTGTTTTGGGCAATTATCTGGCAACTCGGATAGAACACCAAGTAAACACATCAACGCCAGCGTGTAGCTCGCATTCGACTCGAGCAATAAGAGCATTAATTTATCCTGATAGCTCCTGGTACAGTAATCAGAGTCGTAGTAATCAAGATCTCGTAAAATACAATTTCCATCACGACAGTTGTAAGAATACTGTTGACGGCATCTACGCTCGTCACATTCAAATAAAGGGTTGCGTTCACATAACGAAGAATGTGAATCTAACTCTCTATCCATTATCAATTCGTCTTCATCGCTTCCATCCAAACAATCAACATTCAGTTTTCCATCACTTAGAAATGTTAACGGGATACATTAACCACCATAATGACAACGATATTCATCAGGCTGGCATTCATTCAGTTCCAATATTTCCCAGTATTGTTCGTCTTCTCCTTCCATACAATTAGGTTGACCATCACAAATTTCACGCCAATCGAGACAAATGAACGACACACCAAGATTGCATGTTAATAGAAATGGATAACAAGCGCTTGCGGCCTCATACGCTAGACGATAGAGCTCTGCGTCAGACAAAAAATAATCAATGTAATGCAAGAACTCAAAAACTTCTAGTTCCAAACTGTATTGACAAAGAGTACCATACCATGGTGCTGAACAATTGTAGAAAGTCAAGTTAGAACTTTTCCCTTGAGTTTCTTCGAATTGCTCAGCGACATCAATAGGAGCAAACCAAGAAAGGAGCTGTCTACTGGTCACACCTTGCTTATGCAAATAGTCGAACGAAATCTGTTTAGCTCGTGGATTAGGCGTGTTTTCATTCTGACTTTCTTGATTAGGTCGGCGACAGTAAGGGATTAATTCGTATCGAAGTATGGAATTATCCATAGTGTCTCTCACATCTCCGACTGAATGAAAATACAGACAATCAAATGTTTTATATGACGATGACGACGATTTATCATTAGATTTGAACATATTGAAACGACCATCAATGCAAAACACCAGCACGAAAATAATCATCGCTTCGAGGAATCTCATCATCAGAACTTCAGTGATTGCTGACCTTGTAATTGTTGACTATTCATTAAAGATTTTAGTAAATATGCTTTTCTTCAAAATTTTGGCTGTTGGTCCGAATCGTATGCGAAGGATTCGATGATTAATCGTATTTGAATGTTGCAATCTTTATGCTATTATGTTGATATTTATGCATAAATCTAACAACATGCAAAAAAAACGATAAGGTGTATGCTTATCTGGAATACAATGAAAACCATCTGTCGAAGAGCAGAACATAGAGAAAAAGAGAAAAAGTCTAAAGCTAAACTGTTATCCATGTTTAAGAGGAATATTTGTTAAAAATAGCGTCTCTAGCTCGTTATCTAGGTGTGAGCCTGCGAAACGTAGGATGCTAGAAGAGATACACGAATATGCCATTCGAGGAGTAATTGTAGCAGCGTTGCGATTGGAAGTCTTAGCTGTGAACGTTTTGGAGCAGGAACTCGATTTTGCTCCGATTGCTAGTAACAGATATCATAAGATAAGGGAATTCTTCAAAAAAAGGATGTTCTTTTGTTTCTTAGTTGAGCTTCATCTAAACAAGTATTATAATTTTTTCATGAGTAATGTTTCGAAGAAGGGAACAAATCATCAACCCTTATAGTCTATGAGAACTTGAACTATGATTTTCATTGAAGAATCAATAATATACTCATCTTCTTCAGTATAGTATAAAGAGCAAGGTAACTTTTGATATTTCTATTCTTCATCTTAGCTGCTTGGTGACAGAGCTTCTCTCACATTGGACATAATTCATCTTCAAGATTATAAAAAGGTTTATCCTCTTTGAGAATTATGATGATAATTTCCCAAGAAGAAAAATTGATTTGAGGATTCAACTTGGACTATGAATAAGTAAAACTATAGTCATATCTTACTAATTGTGGAAACAGAAAGTTGGCGATGACGCTGAATATAAGGTGGTCTACACTTTCTTTTGTGCTTGAGCAAAGAAAAGTATGACATTTGAATGGTGGGAGCAAAATTAAGTGAAGATAATGCCTGTTGATTATTCTTATCTAGGAGTGAACCCCAGATACATGATTTCTCTGTATTTTGCTAAAAAAAACTGCAAATATTAGAATAAATGAATATCCTGTCATTCCCTTAATTACATAGTTCCACCGAATGGAAAGTGATTCTGAAAAGAAATACGTCAACTCTTTCATCAATTTATGTGTGGCCCTTCTGCTTTATGAAAAGTATGTTCTATAATTTATCGAGTGAACTTAAACCAGGATCAATATATCTTATGCATGAAGGAACACTCTCTTTCGCCGTTCAGTTTTATTTGGCAATGCTTGTTTGCCAGTTTCATTTGAAGAAAAGTCTTTCCTAATCGTTCTGTTAACTGCTGTAATTCTTTTATAATGTACCCTTATTTTTCTAAAGCTTAGGCATGTATTACATCAAAATAAAATTGATATGATTAACTTTGTCCAAAGAAGGACCTAACGACGAATTCTTGAAACCAACGAATATGCTTTCAATTATGCATTATCATTTGCATATACCAAAGGATATATTCGTCATCATAATCTTAAGTTCCTTAAAGCTTCTCATAGATCGAGGAATATCGATCTTGAGGAATTAGAAGGCATTCACGTTGATTTCATAAGTTCCAGTCAACCACTCCGCATACTGTGAAAGATTGAAAATCCATCCGACCATCTTCTTCTCCGTATTTTCGAAACATTTATGTTTCAACTCACTTTTTGTGTTCATTAACAACTGAATAATAAGCACCACTTTCTAATATATTTACTGTGTAACTGTTTCGAACACTGAGCGTTAGATGTGGGCGTGGGTGTTGATGCAAGTGTAGAGACGACGAACACCCACGCCCAAAATGGCTTCCAGACGCATTTTATATTCGTTTTTCATTGGGTGTTGACGTATGTCACATGAAAAACACATTTAAACGCACAATGTTTGCATTTTGTGTTTACATGGGCAGTGAAATGATCTACTTGTCTTTGTTAATTAACGGATTCATTATCTTGTTGATCGAGTGTATTCAAGATGAACGAACATTGGTGAACCAAGCGTGATGGAATAGTTTGTAAGCTAATTGAAAAATTTACACAGAAATAAATTGAAATGGCATTATCATTGTATTTGCCACTGATTTTCTCCTATTCTATTAGATACATCTGGTGTTGAGTTCATTTCCATTTAAAAATTTCACTAATCTACATCAAGTAAAATTTTTCCATCGAATTCTCATCAACTGTATTTTCAAATGGACAAGTTGTGCATACCATCATCCATAAGAACGCATTGATTATCGTGTCATTTTTCATCATCAATTTATGCTGAATGAAAGCAGTAACAATCCTTAGGAGATGACTCTGCCATTAGGCTGTTCAATAGGTTTCATTAATCAGTAATATTTTCTTCGTGTACATAATCAGATAGATAATTTTTAGACTTTTGAGACTTGTCACATAGGAATTTAGATACGTTCTCTCAACCAGCATGATAGTTTATGAAAGACATTGTCAAGATGGGCATCTCATACGATGCCAGGAAACAATCCTGTAAAGTCAAAAAAGAAACTTCGTAATTTTTGACTCCTGAGTGTAACGAAATATATATACTATTCGTTGGTGTATCGGGATATATAGAATTGCGTATATATCTTGATAAGGAAATGGATAGTGAATTGTTGAAGGTTATAATTAGAATAACCAGGAACGTTTGGATAATACAGAATATCCAAGATTTATTAAATGGTTGATTAAAGACACATAAGTAAACGGTACTCTGCTGGTAATAGGTATACGTAAGTGTTACACAAAGTAGAATACACACAGTAAGTTTTCTAGTATATTCACTACGTTCGTGCGTGCTTCTCTCGACTTGATTTTCTACCACTCTCTTCTCTTCTTGTTTAGAACTAACTCTACTCTTGACCACAAAACCGAATGCTCCGCAACATACTAGTCATCAAGAGAATATATCAAGAGAGGAAAAATAGAGAGACAACAGAAAGGGAGAAACAGAAGAAAGGAAGAGCTAGAGAAAAGGAGGAAATGGAGAGAGATAGAGAAAAGGAGGAAAGGCAGAGGAAGACTACGCGTCGCTGAAGCGAGACTAAGGGTGTCGTGTAAAAGGACGTCTACCTCTTATTGCAACTCCCGACTGATTCCGTCCTATACGAGGGACGTCCTTCTTGGCATACCCTCCCCCTCAATCGAGACGCGCTCCTGAGCGTCTACAAAAGAGAAAATAAAGAGTAAAGGAGAAACAGAGATAGAAACCAAGGGGAAAAAATGGTAAGAGAAGGAGGAATTGAACAAGAAAGGAAAAAAAGGAA
The DNA here is from genome assembly GCA_900239685.1 of Rotaria macrura. Taxonomy (NCBI): domain Eukaryota; kingdom Metazoa; phylum Rotifera; class Eurotatoria; order Philodinida; family Philodinidae; genus Rotaria; species Rotaria macrura. The sequence goes on from OENT01002477.1 coordinate 7,452, forward strand.
AAATTTTGAACTAGCACATGACAGTTTACAGTAAGAAATAAAAGACGGCAGAATGTAATAGTTATAGCACTAGAAAAACATGCACATGAAACATCAAAGGTAAATTCAAGGCCCTTGAGGGTCATTATTAGAGTACACAGATGTAGACAGATTGTCAGCAGGTTCGAGAATCGGTATCCAAGTCATGACATCGAGTAAATTGGCGGTAGTGTTTGGTTGTCATGTGTCTGTTTCAACATTGACATTGGCGGTATTGTGATGGTAAGATTATTATTTGTGTTTCTTCGCCAATAAGTTTGATATATTAGGATAGTAATCAATATGATTATTACGATTGCCAATATATTTGAAACATATGAAGCTGGATGATTTGTCAATTGCGAGAACCCTGGGATTTCTGCTGGCTTTGATGTACTTGATATGAAATCAATTATGGCTTGGATATTCGAGGGAATGTGCGGCAACTTATCCCACTGAGTGTTATTACTAATTGTAAAATGTAAATCTGTAATTAAGTCGTTAATTGGGCTTATCGTTGCATTTTTTATCAAAGCGAGTTTGGGCCCTACTTTAACGGGAAGCCCCGGCAAAAAGAATCGGTCACATGAGAGAGATGTTGTTTCTGCAGTTGTAATAAATGCTACTGATGGCAAAATGATCTCGTGATTGTCAAAGACTTTGTGTTGATCTGAGTCTACAATTTTCATCGGGTGACATTTGGTACTGGTGTTAGTTGATATAGCCCAGTGTTGACCAACACGGTGAACGAATACTGGGTCTGAATATGGTTCGATTCGACATGCTGTTAGGGGTGCGTCATTTAAAATTTGGTAGATGCAAGTATCTTCCAGGTCCTTACGAGTAGCTGGAGTTTCTCGGCAGCTTGACATTAGTTCAAAGTTGCATGCTTCTGCTTCAGTTTTGGACCAACGAATAAATTGGGACGATCTTTGTTCCATCCCTATGAAGACGGGCATCTGGGCAAGTTTCACGCGATTTTTGTTGGGATTAAATGGAATCGGTATTAATTCGTAAATTGAGAATGTAGCACAGCCATCCGTCTGTGCTGCAAAGAACGAAGTGAATATCAGTTTTCCGATTATGTTACCAAACGCAGATTTTTGTGTAACACTGGCTGGGATAGAGTCGATCTGTTGTTGAACTAAGAGTCGAGTAATTAACTCCACCATAGATATTGAATTGTTAGTTTCAGAAAAGGATATGTTTGTTGCTTGAATTATAAGCTCGACCACTTTGGGCAGATCTCTATGATGAATGAATTGTAAATTGAGTTTGTTTCTCAATATGTCCTCCATTGAACTGTGAAGAAAGCGCGTCTCCACCGCGTGCACGAATTCTTCGAGTCTGCTTCTTAGAAAGATTGAGATTGACGTCAGTATTCTCAGAGCTGATTCGTGATTTCTTAAAATATTCGAGTGTTCGTTCACAAGTTCCATTGTACGATCTAGCGCGGATTGTGTGTGATTTAATTCAAGCGCTAATTTAAGTTGGCCTTCTGTAAGATGTAGGAACTGAACATTTCGTGTATTTTCCAGTTCGGCGAACGATCTAAGCGATTGTTTCATGGCATTAACTTCACTTTTTAAATTTGTTAACTGAACCGTATTTGCGGTAGAGAGCAAGAGCCGCTGAACCGATACCAATAGCTATTATATCTCCAATTAGTCGTTTGTTTCTCTCTAGTGTTGTAGGTTTTCTTGTTGTACTTTGTTTCCGATTATTGAAGTTTCTTGTATTATTAATTAACTTGCAATGAGGAATTTTCTTCATAGCGGGAATCGGAACCAGGCAGCACATATCTTCCACCATTGGAATTGCTACTGTAAATGTAATAACTTTATTCGATGGTTTAAAGTCTGATATATAGTGTAAGATAAGTCCTGACGTCGCATGTATAATATCAGATCTTGGTATTGATAAGTTTACCATCGCCGTTGTGTTTAAGATTCTTCCGATTTGCATAATGAGGAATAAGCAGACGAATTCCCCTTGTTTTGTCCACATATTTCCACTTCTTCGTTTAAATGATTTTACTGGTCTATGTTCGTCGAGTATTCACGCGTTCCAGTTTCCAATATCTTTTGTCTTTGAGATGTTGTCTTTCTGATGAAGAAGTATCCTTCTTTTCAAATGCTCTTCTTTTAGTGTGCCCTCTTCGTATTTGACTCTCTTTGCTTATTTTCCATCTAATTTTTTCATTTCTCTTGCTCGTGACTTCTTTTGGTGTATCTCGTTCTTTTTCTCCTTGATTTTCCTCTTTGTTAGATTGTCAATTTCTTATTTGCATATCGTTCTTCTCCTTGCATAACTTCCCTGATGAGTTATTCATACAACCAACTGTTCTCTTTGACATTGTCCTTCATCGTCCTTCTGTTTGATGGTTGTTCGTCTTCATTGACTGTATCCTTGACGATCTTCTTTTCAATCTTCTTGTTCATCTTCTTGTTTAAAAGTCATTCTTCTTCTTATATAACTTCTCTGATGAATTATTCATATAACCGACTGTTCTCTTTGGTATTGTCCTTCATCATCCTTCTGTTTGATGATTGTTCTTCTTCATTGATTGTATCCTTGACGATCTTCTTTTCTAAATCGACCATTATTTCTAGACATTGCGCTTGTGTACGGAGATAATTTGATGTTGTCACCAGCTGTGGTTCTCCGTACACATCTTCATTTTTTGAATTTATTCTTGATATCGAGTCAGCTTTCGACGCTGCCTACTCGGTGTTTGACTTTGTCGTGGTTGTTCGGTTGTTCTAACTGGTTGTGTTTGATCTGACGAGGTTGAGTTTTGTTCATTCTCAGGATTATTATTATTCACTATTGATGGATTGATTTCTGTAATCGGTTCAAAGTACTTTTTTATTCTGTCTACATTGGTGGCACCTAGATTTACCCCATCATTGATTCGACGGACGTTATAAGTTGAAGGACCGATCTGTTCGAGTACTCGGCATGGACCTTGATACTTTGGTTGCAGTTTTTATTGATTGAGACATCGCCAATTTGAGGAGCAGTTGTTGCTACCCAAACTAGATCTCCAATGTTGAACTGACGCTTAGAAGTGCATCGGTCGTATTTCAGCTTTTGGCTTATTTTTTCCACTTCTGAATGTTCACGGACAATGCTATACGTGCACCGCAGGTTGTGAATTAAGTTTTTCTTATATTCATTTATTTGCTCGGATTCAAACGTGGTCGGCGGCGATCCTTGCGTTGATTCACCAATAATTAAATCCAACGGTAACTTGGGATCTCGTCCGAACATCATAAATGCAGGAGTTTCCCCCGTGGTTTCATTGATCGATGTTCGAAGCGCAAATGCTATCTTTTGTACTTCCTTATCCCAGCTCTTAGGTTGGTTTTGTGCAAAAATGGACAGCATGGGTTTCAGAGTTCGATTCACTCGTTCTGTCATGTTACTTTGAGGATGATAATTTGCTGTAAATTTCCGGTCGATACCCAGCGTTTCGCAAAAACGTCTGAAAAGGTTGGATACAAATTGTGGACCGTTGTCTGACAATATATACGTCGGGATCCCAAATCGTGTGAATACTTCATTCGTCAGAATTTTTGCAATGTCCATTGATGCTGTAGTGTGCATTGGAAATAATTCAATCCATCGAGTAAAATAAACGACGATGACGAGTAAAAACCGTTTTTGTCTTGCTGTAGTCGGAAACGGTCCCATTATGTCAACACCGATCGTGTGCCATGGTTCATTCACAACGTGTGTTTGCATAGGGTTCGCCATCGGTGCGTTGTTGTATTTAAATTGTTGACATGCTTTACATGCAGCGACGTAATTGTGTACATCTTTGCGCATGGATTCCCAAAACACACGCGTTGTAAGTCGAAATAGGGTCTTCTGTTGACCTGAGTGGCCAGCTGTTGGATGGTCATGTGCCCAGGATAGTAACCTCAATTGCATGGACTTCGGTATAACTAGAAGATGCTTATTGCCCATTTCTCGTTGATTGTAATGCCTATTCGAATTTTTCACCTTTTGTAATATTCCATTAATTAATACATATGGATTACGCTTCCCTCCGGAATTCGGAGTCGTATGGTTCTGTTGTTTATCGATAATAAACTTCAACTTCGGATCCGTATATTGTTGTGCTTGGATTTCATCGAGGATATTTGTACTTTACCACAAATTAATCGCTGTTTCTAATATTAATAATTTAGGATCTTTGTCCTGTTCAACTGGTACCGGGTTCCGTGAGAGTGAATCCGCATTGCCATTTTATTTCGCCGGACGATATTGGATATTTTTAGGCATGCAACGTACCCGAACGTTCGGGTTCGTTGAGTTTGGGTTCGGTGTTAGGTTCGGGATCGGTTATAAGGTTCGAGTTCGGGTTCGGGTTCGGTTATAGGGTTCGGGTTCGTATTCGAGTTCGGTCGTAGGGTTCGGGTTCGGGTTCGTATGTAGGGTTCGGGTTTGATCTCGATTAAAACTATTGTGGAAGATTCGATAAGAATCAAAAGCAACCCGATAGCAAAACGATTCCGCCCCAATTAACATGAACTAAGCAAAGGTCTTGTTTACATCTGTTTGCTTCGAATTTTGAAAAATTCAGATACGAGAGTTTACTACTGCAAGTATTTTGCTCATTACCCCATCTTTCAATTTGAGTAGCTTAAACCAAACCCACACTAGAAATGGATCCGAACCCGAACCCGAACCTGAGCCCGAACCCGAACCCTGATACCCGAACCCGAATACGAACTCTAAGACCGAACTAAAACCCGAACCCGAATCCCGAACTGTTCGGTCCGAACTACGAACTCGGGTTCGGGTTCGTTGCATGCCTCGATATTTTCGATTTGGTACGCTGAAAGTTTCATTGCCCATCGTGCTAAACGGCCAGTCGCGTCTTTGGCATTTCTCATCCACTGAAGTGATTTGCAATCCGATCGAATAAGTATTTGGCTTCATTCGATGTATTCCCGAAACTTTTTGTAGCCCAGACGATCGCTAGCGCCTCTCGTTCCGTTGCTCCGTAATGCCTCTCGGCAGTCGATAGTGTTCGACTAGCATAAGAGATGACGTATTTCTTATCGTTCTATTCTTGGGTTAGAACAGCACCTAACCGATATTCACATGCGTCGACTTCGAGTATAAACGGTTGTTGGAAGTTTGGAGTGTTCATTATTGGTGCTGTCGTCAATTTTTCTTCCAATGTTTTGAACGCTGTTGTACATTCTGGTGACCATTGGAGGTGATGGTTACCGTTCTGCGAATAACGTAGCTGTTTAATAAGTGGTTCAGCAATTTTGGCGTAATTCCTAATAAACCGACGATAATAGCCGGTTCGACCGAGGAACGATTGCACATCCTTAATTTTGTTCGGGTGTGGGAAATCCATCACTGAATTTACTAAGTCTGGATCAGGTTTAACGCCATCCCGAGTGATAATGTGTCCAAGATACTTTGTTTCTCGACGACAAAAATGGTGTTTCGACGCTTTTAACATCAGGTTTGCTGCTCGCAAGGCTTCAAATACAGTCTTGAGATCCTGGAGGTGTTGTCCAAAAGAAGGTGAATATATAATTACATCGTCGATATACACGAGACAACATTGCCATTTGAGTCCTGCTAGAACTATATCCATAAGTCGTTGAAACGCTGCAGGAGCATTTGTCAAGCCATATGGCATTACCTTGAATTCAAATAGTCCTTAATGGGTAATAAATGCAGTTTTCTCGCGAGATTTCTCGTCCATTTCGACTTGCCAATAGCCTGTACGTAAATCCAGTGTCGAAAAGAATTTTGCTTCACGTAACGAATCAAGGGTATCATCTACTCTTGGAATTGGATAAGCATCTCGAACAGTCATTGCGTTTAATTTCCGGTAATCAATACAAATCGTAAAGTTCCATCTTTTTTCGGCTCGAGGACGACTGGTGAGGCCCACGGGCTCTTGGAGGGCATCACTATTTTTTGCTGTAACATTTCTTCTATATTTTCTTCAATAATGTGCCGTCGAGCAGGGGCATACCGATATGGTGGTAAGTTACATGGTTGAGAATCGGGTAATAATTTTATTTCATGTTTTACTTTTGCTGTTCGACCAGTTTTCTCACTAAAAATATCAGAAAATGCTCGGATTACGTTCAACAATTGGTCCCTTTGATTATCGTCTATATCTGTATCCGTTAAATTTAATTCGATCGGTGTAGCTTCCAATATAGATGCACATCCGGGGTTCTTTTTCTGATTAATCATATTTACTTGCACCTGATTCATGCGCGTCATGATGGCTAAAGGTTGTCCTACATGGACCATAATTTTTCTTTTCGTTAAATTAACAGCTTGAATTTTCAAGTCTTTCTGTGGAATCATATTGCCGTTAGCAACACATGGTGAATTTCGAAGTGATGTTATGTCGTATTCGTCACTTTCTTCGTTTAACACAAGAAATTGTTTTTTTGTTCGTACGCGGACATTAAAGATGTGTCGAGGTGGTATTTTTAGACGTTCATCGGCCGTAAGAATATATTCGTCTTCATTGTGATTTCTTTGTGGATTGTGAAGTCGATTAGTTTTTTTATTAGCGGCTGTCTAAAATACGCCCTTTGCTGACCTCCATCAATTTGCAAATTATGTTTTGTAATGAAATCATTCCCAATAATACACCGTCTTAATAAGTTAGGCACAACATAGACTGCATGCGTTCGAGTAGAATTCGCTATCGTAATCGGTAAAGAGAGAACATATTGTATTTTTAATCGTGACCTGTTGGCTAATTGTAAGTGCAAGAATGAAAAAGGGAACCGTGCTGATCGGTGAAAATGAATCGGTAGTTGTGAGAATAGTCTTTTATTTATGAGTGTTAAGGATGCTCCCGAGTCAATAAGTAAACGAGTTGGTAATTCAGCAATCATTCCGGGTACAGTAAGAGGATCAACGCTTGGAAGACTTGTTACACGAATTTGAGCGCTCGATTGAACGGGTTGTTTTATAATCGAGCGTCGTTGCCCCGTCGTAAGAACGCTCCGTTCTCGTTTTTTGAGTAAGGTCTCGAAATCTCTGGCTGATAGTTATTCGCATAGCTATTGATGCAGTTTCTTGCTAAGTGTCCGAAAACTCCACAGTTGTAACATTTAACTGAGTTCATTGGTTGTCGTGTACTTTTGTCTGTAGTTGTTTGCCTATTAAAATTTGTATTTTGAGATGGTTTATTGGTATCCCACTCGTTTATTAAGTTATTTTCTTCTCGCTCGGGGCGATTCGCTTTACGATTTGTAGGATAATCTAATCTTGTAGTTTGTGTTAACCTGTGTTGGTTGGTATCCCCTTCATTGTAGATTTTATTGTAATATGACGTGTCGTTTATCCATACAGTTTGATCCATGAGTTTGGGTCGGCGCTGTTCTTTATTTCGGCAATATAAAATTTCTTCGGCTTTCTGTGCTTCGCTGATAATTTCATCCAATGAAGCACCACGTGACATTCCGATCATACCAAGTAAATCATTACGCATTTTGCATAGTAAGTGTCTAATCAGGTCAACTTCGGTTTCTTTTGGCTTTTGTTCTATCCACGAGGCTCTTAAACGCACCAAGAACTCGTTGATTGTTTCATTTTCTTTTTGTTTGCATTCATGCCATTCTTGTACTTGGCGTGCACTTCGTATTGGAGAGTTGAATTGGGTAATAAATAAATCGACAAACGCCGTCCATGTGTGTGGTCGCTGATGAGATATTCTCAACTGACAGTACCATTCTAGGGCAGTATCTCGTAGAAATTGAGAGATGCCTTGAAGTAATGTAGGTCGATTCCATCCATGAACCGTTTCGGCATTTTCCTGTACACGAATCAGGAATTGATTCGGGCGTTCCGAGTGTTTTCCAGAAAACGTTGGTACCGATGGTGGAGGTTGTATTGCGATAGCATGCGACGTCAGCATCTCGTTTACATTCCGGCTTTGTATCGGTACGGATTGATTCATTGGTATGCTACATTGTTCTTCTATGTTAAATGCATTTGGTTGTTCATCCTTCTTGAAAACTTCTAATTGTTGCACAACGACTTTTAATAGCTGTTGGCACCCTTCCATTTTCGAAATTGTTTCGACATGCCGTTCCTTTTCTTGTATCTGTATTTGATCGACTTGACTTGACAGATCTTCACGTAGTTTCAATAATGCTGTTGAATTCTCTTCATAACGATTAACGCTAATTCTATGAATTTCTTTGACTCGACCTTCCATCTGGATCACTCGATCTGTAATTCGAGAACATGTGTCTAATATGTGCTGAATAGCTTTTTCCACGGTAACGTTTTCACTTGACATTGTTTCCGTGGCCATTGAGATTAGCTTATAGTTTTTCTTTGAGTTGAAAAACGGACAGATCAGAGTTGCACTTTCTTGGACTTAATAAATAGATCAGAATTACCGTTGTTTAATTTGTTCTCCTGCCATGGTCGCCAGTTGTAACGAAATATATATACTATTCATTGATGTATCGGGATATATAGAATTGCGCATATATCTTGATAAGGAAATGGATAGTGAATTGTTGAAGGTTATAATTAGAATAACCAGGAACGTTTGGATAATACAGAATATCCAAGATTTATTAAATGGTTGATTAAAGACACATAAGTAAACGGTACTCTGCTGGTAATAGGTATACGTAAGTGTTACACAAAGTAGAATACACACAGTAAGTTTTCTAGTATATTCACTACGTTCGTGCGTGCTTCTCTCGACTTGATTTTCTACCACTCTCTTCTCTTCTTGTTTAGAACTAACTCTACTCTTGACCACAAAACCGAATGCTCCGCAACATACTAGTCATCAAGAGAATATATCAAGAGAGGAAAAATAGAGAGACAACAGAAATGGAGAGAGATAGAGAAAAGGAGGAAAAACAGAGGAAGACTATGTGTCACCGAAGCGGGACTAAGGGGTGTCGTGTAAAAGGACGTATACCTCTTGTTGCAACTCCCGACTGATTCCGTCCTGTACGAGGGACGTCCTTCTTGGCACAGTCATAATGCATGTTTGCTAATAGTATCAATAGAGGCAATCGTTGGTTGTCTAGTTATGATACAGTTAAGTCTATCTACGCAGCCCTGTCATTCATACACCACCAAAGGTTATTATGGGTGTGGATATTGATGTTCCTCTTGTCTTCTAATTTTTTGTAGCTGTGACTGTGAAGAGATAACCCGTAATCGATAATCACACTCTCACTCACTCGCTATCACCTTCCAACCACTCTCTTGATTATCGCTGAATCATACATCATTCGATGGAGAGTTCCTCACCTTATGACGAAAACTTGAAAAAAAAATAGATTTTTATGGTACGCTATTGAGGAGGATGTGAGTAAGATTATATAACCAACATGCACACCCTACTCCAATTTTATTAATAACTGAAGGCAATAAGATACATCTATATTCAGGATGAAACAGAATTTCAAGTCCTATTGGGCCATACAATTAATCGTCTAAAAAGTAAAATGATGTGAGGATAAACAATGAAAAAATACTGATTCTTATGGCGCTGGCAAAATCGATTCGATTGAAATCTTCGCACGAGAGTAGCTTTGTTGTACTTAGCTTGTTGTAGTTGTGCACAAATGAAAAGCTAGGCAAAATATCCACTTAGTTTATAAAAAGTGTAATTGTAAAAGACACCTAATTCTAAGTAGAAACGAGAGCAATTTTTCGAGAACATATGTAATCGTTCATCTATGTAAAAGTCGTAAAATACGCTATTTAGAACATTCAAAGATATATTTCAGCTGTTGAACATGAAAGCAGAGCTTCAGAATGTCCGAGAACTGTCTAAACCTTATCTTATTTGACTTTCAGTACTTTTTCTCGTTGTCAAGGAATTGTGAGGCAAATTTTGGTGCCTGTTATGCAAGGTTGTGCGTGTGGGTGGATGTGAGTGTGGGCTTTGCTCTTCATCTGCACACTTCTGACTTTTGTGGTGTTTAAAGTGAAGACTTCAAGAGCTTTTTACACTCTACATTGTCAAGTTTAGAAATATCCATTAATACGTATAGGATTGAAACCTCATTAACACATTCCGTAGAATAAGTCATTTTTAATTCACGTGTTAATAGTGGTTAGTGAGATTCATTGACCTGTTGATAGTTCACATTTTCTTAAGAAACATGAAGTACATCAGCTTCTGGTTTCAACTCCTTTAGAACAATGGCCATGAAAGGGAAAATCGAGGTGCTCGTCTGCATGATGTCTCCTGACAAAATACAAAGATTTTAACGTTTTTAGTATAGAAGTTCAAATGCATATACTCTTGGGTTAAAGAAAATGTAATAATTATCACTCTGTAGACTTCACGAACACGTACTCTCAATAACTCAAATCTCTCAAGTGAGCCAATCGGTACTAAAGCCCTCTACAGAATAAAAGATCATGCCCTTCTATTATGGAAATTTGCCTCACTCGTCTTGAAGTAGCCTTCTAATAAGGATGGTCTTGTAATACAATTTTTATACTGGATACTAGTTAATGTTTTTCTTTACTTACTGATTTGGTGCTCCGAGCTCTGTAACTAAAAATCCAAATATGTTGACATCTGTGAAAAAATTTACAAATGGGATCCAGCTCTTGCGATCGATTTACAAGTGAATATTTTCACGTGTATTTCATGTTAATTCATGTTTTATTTTCTCTCTTGAGCTGACAATATAATTTTCATTAAACCGAAAAACATTAAAAATCAAACATTAGGTATTCATCTGATAGGGTTTCAGAAATTCAGCTAGCTTCAATTATTTACGAACTCTTTTTTCTAGTCTTTATCGGTACCCATTTCTAGATGATCAGTAGAATTCAATTGTAAATAATTATTTAATTTAACGTGTAAATATTAACGAACATCTATTTCAAAAATAAAAACCAATGGATACCAACCGGTTCAACTTCAGGACTATTTTTTATCATCAATGAGACGCTGTTACTATAGGTGTTTATCGTATTTTCCATAAGACATCTCTATTTCGTTTTTGAATCCGACTTCAATATTTCATAGGAACTTGTATTGTATTTAAAGCATGCGATAGTATATTTTTGGCTACTAATGCATTCTTGCTTTCTCTTTTTGACTCGGTTTCTTCTTTTTGTGATGGTCTTACGTATTCCTCTTTGTCAATGTGAAGTCTATCGTTGCTAAAGCTTCAAATAACAGAGATTTTTATATCTAACTAGAAAGCATCTGACCACATCGAAACAAAAAAATTAAGTAGCCAAATAAGCAAATCAAACTTAGCTTAGTCTTGAAGGCTTTCAGAATATGAATACATCTATTTAGATATTTAGGAGAACTGAAGTACGATGAAATTGAGACCACGTAGGATCCCTGAAAGTTTCAAAATACTACTAAAAACTTTAAAAATGTCAGCCATTTTTGAACTACCCGTAGAAACGTCATGGCTTTCTAATATAGTTTTCATATAAATGATTTCGAGGCGGTTTTCTAATTAGGGGGTTGGGGGAGCATCTTTTATTGGATGGCTATCTCGCCTGGAAAGGGGCTTATGATTCATCCTAGAAAATTCGTAGTGAACGTTATGACCTAAATTTCAAAGGAATCTTAATTAAATATATTTTTGAATTGAAGTGTGAAATATGCATCGTTCTATCAAGTTCGGAGGATTCCACTGCATATTTCTGTTGCCACATCGGTGAACATGCCACATACCTTGTACAAATTGATACATAAAACCTTAATATCCTTTGAAATAGCTCCCTTATTCGATAAAAAGCAGTGTACTAGATGACCATTTCATTAACATGGGGCTCATCAGTTAAAGTGTGATCTGTCCATCTATTTGCGCTATTTTCATATTTTGATTGATCTTTCTTTTTATTTCTTGAATATAATAATGAAAAAGTAGGGAACAATGTTGGTGTGAAAATTCTCCTTCGTAGGATCCACAGCAACATCTTATAAAAACACTACAGAATAATACATAGCTAAAACTGTAAACCTAAAAATAATCAACCTACAAAAGTACAAAATAATATTGGGATGCTGCAAATTTGAATAAATGAAACCGGAAGAAATTAAACATAAAATGCAAAACCTCCATTGACATCGGAAAATAATTTATATCAATCAATCTAGGTTTGTCAGTTACGTTTCTATTGAAGTCGACGCCTTAGATTATTCGTCTTTCGTGTGACTAAGGTAATTAATACAATTCAGAACTGATGAGACTCCCTACGCTGTATCCACCTGCAACAAGTACCTTTCCATTAGCCAATACGGATATTGTCTGTGAGGATCCTTCATTTTTCATTTTACCAGTGATTATCCATGCGCCTGTAGATGGATCATACAACTCCGCACTATTTAAAGAAAAACCATTGATATCATATCCTCCGGCAACTAATACTTTTCCACTTGCTAATACACATCCTGTGTGTCTATAGCGTCCATAATTCATACTGCCAGTCGTTGTCCATCTTCCTGTCGATGGATCATACAGCTCACAAGTGTTCATAGAATCCCGATTCGAACTACCAGCAACTAATACTTTTCCATCTGTTAATACGGATGCTGTGTGCTGATTTCGTTGATAATTCATGCTACCGGTCGTTGTCCATGTTCCCGTAGATGGATCATACAACTCACTAGTGCTCGCATCCCCATGCCAAAAACCCGAACCACCAGTAACTAACACTTTTCCATTTGCTAATACGGATGCTGTATGGTCATATCGTTCATAATTCATGCTACCAGTCGTTATCCAATTTCCCGTAGATGGATCATACAACTCCGAACTATTTGGAGCAAAATTAATCATATGATATCCTCCAGCAACTAACACTTTTCCATTTGCTAATACAGATGCTGTGTGTGCATATCGTCCATAATTCATACTGCCAGTCGTTGTCCATATTCCCGTCGATGGATCATACAACTCAGCAGATTTGCTATAAATATAATCCCAACTACCAGCAACTAACACTGTTCCATTTGCTAATACGGATGCTGTATGGCGATATCGTTGATAGTTCATGCTACCAGTTGTTGTCCATGTTCCCGTAGATGGATCATACAACTCAGCAGGTTTCCTAATAGAATAAGCCGAACTACCAGCAACTAACACTTTTCCATTTGCTAATACGGATGCTGTATGGTCATATCGTTCATAATTCATGCTACCAATCGTTGTCCATGTTCCCGTAGATGGATCATACAACTCAGCAGTATTCGGATTACCGTTAAACTGACCACCAGTAATTAAAATGTTTTGAAACGTTATTACCGACGCTGTGTGCCAAAATCGCCCACGAATCATATTCTCTGTTAGGATCCACATTCCTGTCGATGGGTCATACAACTCCGCACTATTTAAAGAAAAACCATTGATATCATATCCTCCGGCAACTAATACTTTTCCACTTGCTAATACACATCCTGTGTGTCTATAGCGTCCATAATTCATACTGCCAGTCGTTGTCCATCTTCCTGTCGATGGATCATACAGCTCACAAATGTTCATAGAATCCCGATTCGAACTACCAGCAACTAATACTTTTCCATCTGCTAGTACGGATGCTGTGTGCTGATTTCGTTGATAATTCATGCTACCGGTCGTTGTCCATGTTCCCGTAGATGGATCATACAACTCACTAGTGCTCGCATCCCCATGCCAAAAACCCGAACCACCAGTAACTAACACTTTTCCATTTGCTAATACGGATGCTGTATGGTCATATCGTTCATAATTCATGCTACCAGTCGTTGTCCAATTTCCCGTCGATGGATCATACAACTCTGAACTATTTGAAGAAAAATCAATCCAACTATATCATCCAGCAACTAACACTTTTCCATTTGCTAATACGGATGCTGTGTGTGCATATCGTTCATATTTCATACTGCCAGTCGTTGTCCATATTCCCGTCGATGGATCATACAACTCAGCAAATTTGCTAATAAAAAAATCCCAACTACCAGCAACTAACACTTTTCCATTTGCTAATACGGATGCTGTATGGCGATATCGTTTATAGTTCATGCTACCAGTTGTTGTCCATGTTCCCGTAGATGGATCATACAACTCAGCAGTATTTTGAGGCAAACTACTACTCAAACCACCAGCAACTAATAGTTTTCCATTTGTTAATACCGATGCGGTATGTTGATATCGTTTATAATTCATGCTGCCAGTGGATATCCATCCTAAAAGATCCGATTTCTGATTTTCAGTATGAGAATTTCACCAATAGAGAATATAAAACAGTCTCTCTTTTTTCATGAGAAGACACGGTTTTTAAAGAAAAAATAGTTTCTCACTGATAGTTGAATGTATTCTTATAGTGAGAGAATATGGGAAATTTATTGAGGGACATGTTTTTCT
>OENT01002478.1:0-21827 GCA_900239685.1 Rotaria macrura
TAGATTTGGCTGGCACTGCAAGCATTGCATTGTCATTTCTCTTACATTAAATCCATTTCACTCGATAAAAAATATGCTCGTAGCAGAAATAAATGATTAAAAGACATTTAAAACTTTGAAATCGAATGAAATTTTTCACCAGCATCGACTCATTGTGCTCGTACTACACCCATCCTAAATATTTTGAATTTTTCGATAGAAAAAACTCGTATCCTCGGTATCCGCAATCTATCGTGCGTATTGTATGGATCGGGTGGATCTCCACTGTATCCTCTGGATTGTCACCGTATCCCGGATAGACGGAATCCGCTTTTTCCCCCTTGGTCTTATGATTTTCTGCCAATTAGGAGAAATGGGTATGAAACTATAAACTCGAATTTCGAATTTAACTTAAAAAAATATATTCGACCAAACTTAAAGATATATTTTTATTCTGTTATGGTTTATAATTTGTCGCTTCCTTGGATATCGAAATCCATTCAAGTTACATATTAAAACAATTGTCGATAGTAAACATACATGATTTTTTAACTAGAAAAAAATCGATCGGAAAGAGAGTACAGATTCAGTGCAATTAGAAAATAAAATATACGTTAGTAGTAGAGAGTGAAACGAAGCCCGGTCGCGTATAGTAGTAGATAAGAGAAATAACACACATCTAATTAATTTTGCGGAAGAAATGAAAAATAAAAATGATTTGAAAATGTGATAAATAGCCCAGTACTATTCATTGTAATAAGTCGGGCTGTACTTGAATACAATTTAGTTCAGTAAGTTGGCTATTCAGAAAGAGAATGTTGGTTCGTTCATTCAACGAACTAAATCAGTTAGACCGATAGAAACGAGAAAAAGAAAGAGGTAACAATAAAATAGAGTGATTCAATGACTCAAGGCCATTTGAAAAGATAAAATAAATCAGTGTTCTTCAATCAAGGTTTTTCTTTGATATTTCCCTATTATAACCGAGCGACATCTTTTACGTAAAGAAATAAAATTAACTTAAGTAATCCGTAAGTTTCCATGGGCGATTTTTTGCCAATTGGCAGAGATTTCTGTGATACACTGCCGATTGGCAAAAGTTACTATAGTTGGCAGAGCGTCAGAGAGTGATTCTGCCAATTGTCTGAACGTGACTGGCAGAAAGGGGAATGGGCAGAGTGACATAGATCCCATCTACAATGAAGAAAAATAAGGTGTCTCACGATAACTTTGAGGTTTCGTCAAGTTTTACTATACCATTTAAGTGTCCATAGGATCATAAGAAACCTGTAAGAGGCTTAGCAATATCCAATGTTTTGTAAAATTCTTTAGAGTTCTAAAATATAAAAATGTTTCGCCCTGAACCCTTTGAAATTTGCATTACCCCTGAGCTTCGGTCAAAAACCCTTTTGAGTTTCGTATGCAAAACGTTTTGTAAATATGCTTCGTGTAGAATTAGGGTTACGAACTTACCATTACCGAGCCCTTGCGTTTCCAAATAGCTGGTAACTTTTCCGTTACCAGTTACGTGCCTACGGTAACAGACAGCTATGAGTTACTGGGTAACGGAGTAACGAGTTGAATCGCTTCGTTAATAAACATCAAAAACGGGTTTAAGAAAAATTACGAAATACCTTGAAATTCGACCAAGTATATCAGAACCGGGAAATCCATTTATGAAATCCCTATTTTCACGATTTTCAGTTCATCTTTTTTGAGAAAAACATTGTTTTCCACAAAAATCTGAAGCGTTTCATGGACATTACTTTTTTATCTCGAAACCTGTTTATGCATTCAGAGATACATTTTTAAAAAAGAAGAGTGAAAGTGAAAATAATAAAAATTCCTGTATCAGATTCCCTGAGCCCGACTTGCTTTACTCAAATATTTTAGAATTTTGCGCTTTTCTCGTGAAAACGCACTTTGCTGATAATTGGAGGAGTCGTTGATTCCGTCGCTCTGATACCGTTAACAGGTAACTACTAACGGAAACGTTGCCCGTTAGTAGATGAAATATTCCATTTCTAATTAGATCAGTTGTCTGATGAGCACATAATAATGGTGAGTTTCATTCAAAAACTTACAACCTGCTGAAATATTTTATTTGTACTTAGATCAGTTGTCAGCTGGACAAATAAGAATGGTGAGTTTGATTTTAAAAGTTACAATAGGATGAAATGTTTTCTTTTCATTTAGATGAAACATCCTATGTCACTCGTTTCGCCTACCTGAACCTGGAGGAACTAGCACAAAAATGCCTGAAAATTCTGGTATTCTGTAAGAATACGCATGGCGTCACAGGAACAAGGAAGTACTCTCATGGTTAGAAACTTTCCTGATTTTTTCTAGTGAGTTCCAAGTAAGTTGGTGTCTTTCTACAAGAAGCGGCACAAATCATGGGGAAAATCTTGGGAAAGTTTGTGATTGAAATATTTCCCCCGCGTTGCAGCGATAGCATGTGTTTCGCTGTAGCATACAGTAATTCGCTCTTACTTTTCTGCTTGTTTTCACGGAACCCGGTTCCTTTTTAGAGAGCTAGAGGTTTTAGCATTGAATACTGGTGGAAAAATACTTCCTCAATGGAGCATAGCATTCGGCGAAACTTACATTCAATGTTGAATCGTGAATTGTAAATAACTCCCAGTACGAAAGGCTCGCTATCAACTATTAAAAATGAAGACTTTTTAAGAAACCTATTTTCTACGGAAACTCAAAGGATTTCGATTTCGTTGCAAAATTTGGAACGCTTTAGGGTTTCGTATTTGGCACCTTTTTTTCTTTCCCTGTAGACAGGAGACAAGATTTGGTTTTGGATGAACGAATTGATTGGAGTTTGATAATATTGTATCATAGAGTCATTCGGATATCAATATCTTCGAGGATTACACGATCCTAGACGCAACGGATAGTGCCTTTGAATTCACCGTTCAAGAAAACTAAAACAGGCTGAACTTTCGCAGCTGTCTTTGGAAAAATTTCCAATAGTTTACAACTTTTTAGACGCTCATAGTATCATCTTTATTAAAGCTTTCATCTCGAGGAACAATTATACGTAATAATGGCAGATTCTGGGAAATATTCAAAGTTTTCAAAAACTATGAAAGTAGTTAGTTGTGTGATACAGCTCAACAGTTCATTGAACCATAGCTACTATGACTACAGTGGTCATAGTGTAAATAAAATACCTATTCGACTTCTTTCGACTGACGATTGAAAATAAAAGACTTAGCAGCAAATCATGTCACCACGGAGGGCTACCAATTTAGGGTACATAACCACTCACTGAAGTATAGAAGATGCAAATAATCTACGTTCAAAAACGACTCATACCATCAGAAGTTTTCCTCATAAGTTCAGATTCCGAACATCAGTCTGTCCCTAAGACAGCAGAATGTATGTCCACGTGAGAAACGGTTGAGTAGGTGAATGAAGTTAGACATTACTAGAATTCGATACGCTTTTTCTCTTCATCTCGTCCTATATCACGATTTGTGAGCAACTGAACGAGCTAATTTCGGTAGCGAATCACTATTGTTAAGAAGTGAGACAGATGAGTCATAGAAATGATTTACTTGTGACATTGTAAAGGAAAAAGCAAATGAGCAGTAAGCGCATTAGGCAAGATAATCTGAATGCTATAGAGCTATTCCAATTAGGTTCTCTATGAACAAGCTACATCATTGATGAGTCTATGTTCTAATGCTTGGTCAACAAAATGCAGCTACCACTCTATGCATTGCAATTGCGTTTATGTAGGTTATCATTTAGGCACTGAAACATGAATTATGATACACTAGATTTTGAGTCAAATTTAACACAACGGAAAAAAATGCGATTGTCTAGAGATCGATCGATGATAGCAGATGAGTAATGTTCTCAGCAAAACGACGATATTCAATATAACATGACGGATATAGTCTTTCAAATGCGTGCGATACTAAAATGAATTATTTGTTGTTCAACTTTTACTGTTCACTTCACGCATAGATAATCACATGATCAATGTAACGAGTAGCGAATGCTTATCGAAGATATGAGATATAAGCAAACAAGTTCCATCATTTCGCCCATACTTTTCTCATTCAGATCGTCTAACAGACAGCGGTGCTGTTTTGCGCCCAGTTCCGATTAGTTAATAGAAAACTTCGTTCATGTGGTAAGTTCTGTTTCACAGAAATTTAGCTGTGATATAATTACATTCAGTTATTGGTGTAACTGTTGGGGTGGGTGGATAGGATGTGAACACACACACTCAGAACTATTCTCACATCGACACACGCATCAATAAAATAATCCCACGAACGCATGAAACGTTAGACTCACACAACAATCAAACACCCATACCAAAAAAGCACTCTAAAAATGACAGAGAATGCCACCACCAACCGAAATAAAACGCACAACCAACTAAACATCTGTATTTAAGATAACAGCAACAAGGAAAACTGAAAACAAACCTATGCTCACACTGAAGACGAGTATTTACAACTTCATCTCAACCAACACTGATATTTAAAACCTCCTTCCACCAGCACATGGGATCCGATACCCTGTTTGACAAAGAAAACTCACTCATGGTCACATAATGACCTATATGCTTACACTAAATTCGATTCCGAAAAGCAATAGCAATACGGAAGGTAACAGCAAAACGTCAAAAAATACTGCCACTGTTAAACATGACGAATCCCACTTCTAAAGCAGGGGGCTTCTAAAGCATAATCTGAAAAAAGCCGATTTCGACGAGAAAACTGATAAATGTGTTCAACTATATTGAAAAAATCTGCAAGAAAAGTTTTTTAATTATTAAGTTTGCTGCCTTAGAAGGATATACTTTTATTAAGAGATAAATTGTCAAAAATCAGATACTAGATCTGTGCCGTCCTATGACTCATTACTGCCGAATATCAACAATGCAACCCAACTCTTTGAACGATGAAATGGGTTTTGATGATTTGAAATAGGGTTGCCGTATACCAAACTATAAAACGCAGACCAATTGTAAGACCACCATAGAAAGCAACCACTGTCGTTCCAACGTACAGTAGATCACTGTTGGCAACCCTCTCATATTCACATATTGTAGGTGAACAAGTGGCGAAGTATTTCTCGTATGAAATAGTACGTGTCCATTCTTCGATAAATAGCTCACGGATCAATGTATCGATCGGCGTAATCATCGAGAAGTGCCGAAGTGTCGCATGGTCAAGGGGTGCCACATTAATTGCGGGAATTGTTGGTGGAACGAAATTAATTGGCGGTGATCCATCCATTTGTATGTAGTAATCAAGATACGAAAGGATGGTATCAATGCACACTGATGAAAAGAAACACTCGAGTGTCGACATGCGTAATCCATCAAGTGGCAGACAACCGGTGACTAGACCAGGCAGTCTGAGATCGAGTGGACCAATCCTCAATGACTCCTGGCATGCGCTAGATACAATACAATTGCATGTACTATTAGCGAACACCCGTGGCACATTTCTTATCAGAAAACCGTTTGAATCATTCCCCAATTCAATCGTCCAGTCCTTATTAAAAGCAGTTAAAGGCATACTGTAGTGAAGCATATCCATTATCAATGAATATAGACGCTGATAATCGCCTGAAATTTGCGGCATAAATTCATCGATCAACTCATTCATTTCTGCTTCGAGATTATTTCTGGACAAAGTGTATAAACTTGCGAAATCAGTAGTGGCGAAGAGAATAAGCTCATATTCTATAGTCCATTGAGCATGGTTACAAAACCAACCTAAACTTTGAAGGTGCTTGCTGAGAAGGGGTCGATCGAGTTGCAGATAGGTGTTCGTTGAATTGCCATACCCGTATAAGAGTGTTGTAAACGTGTAGTCGATGATTGAACTCGAGCATACCTGCAGTTAAACCAACAGTTAAAAATTACGAAAAAATCTTTATATGTTGGGCTCGCTTTTGTGCGCTGTGAGTATGCTGTCGATTGATGAACGGAAAGTGATGCTACTTTCTGCTCTAAATGCAGATAATTTGATTTCTTTTTCGCAGTATAGATATATGTTCCTCCTTATCAATCCTCAAAATGCAAATGAATAGTCGTCCTGTGTTTCGCAAAAATATCTCCAATAAGTATTTACTAAGAGCATAGAACACATCCCTTAGACTAATTGGTAAAATTAGGGGTATCTACAAATTCTTCTAGTGCCACAAAAAGGACACAGCTCGAAACGACTATCGTTCGGGTAACTATGGAAAATTGTTGTGCAGTTTGTTTTGAGCTTCAAGGGAAGAATTGACTCTTTTTTTGGACAGGAACACCCATTGACAGTTTGAATTCTATTTGCGCAAGTTGTTCATATACGACTATAAATTTTACTATCACTATATTGTTTTACTATTGATAAACATGATAGCTAAAGATTTTTGTGTGATTCATATCTTCTCAGTGTATCTTACAGGTCAGCCAGTTCCAATCAGTAAAATGAGATGCATAGAGAAATGTGTTTCACCAGACTGATTCAACTCTTGTCCCTCTCAGAGGCTTTACTACTGTACAGCAACTTAGTTTCGATACTGGTAAAATTATTTCCTTTAGTCTAGTATTAGTGGTGTGTATTGGATTAGGATCTGCACTAGAGATCAGAATGATTACATTGACTTTCTGTCATGGTCATGGTTTTTGCCATCTTGACTATGGTCGTGTCCGGGGTTGTGACCCTAAGCAATACGAAATCGGTCAAGCTGATGTCTAGTCTGTACCAATAGAATTATATTATGCTTTTGTTTTGTACTGTAAGAAACATCATGATAATTATAGAATGATTCGTGTTACAGAAACAGATTAATATGAAAGTAGACGAAGTTGAAGGAACACAGAAAAATCTGATTTTTTTCATATCTTTCTCATTTTGAAGTAAGCCAGTTCCAAGCACTAGAGCTTTTGGATAAAAGTATTAAACGTGAACTAGGATTTATTGCTTTTTACATCGATTTGAGTTTCTCCCTTATATTTCGCAATGATTTCACTGAAAAACATCAAATTCGGCTCTCTCATACTACAACGAAGATATGGATCATGAGGTGTAATGAGGTATTATCGATATATGCCCTTCAAATTAAAATACTAAAAACGTCTGCAAAGACATGTAATTGCTTCGAACATCTCTTTGCAACTGCTTATGTCAGGTTTCTATCATTATGTCACAATTTGGTGGTGTGGGTCTAATTAATTGAGTTCGGGTTACTACTTCACGTCGGTTGACATATGGATAAGACCGTATGACTGTGTCTATGATTAGATCTTGTTAGCTCTACATATGTATAGAACGAAAGAGACAAGCAGTGTTACTGTTTTTTTGTGACTGTGACGATGAAAAAGTGACCTTCGCAGGAATCGAACCCACACCTCCTGCTATCCGGGCAGTTGTCCTAGCCAATAAGACTAGAAGGCCCATCTTAATCATCGTTTAGAGTTAGTGTGAACCAACACTAACGCTAACAGATCTTGATGTGTATTAATGGGTGCAGACGAGCTCGATTCCATTTTGTCGCCCAGAATCTAAATCATACTTAGGTCTATGTGGGTTCATAACAATGAATGTGAAAAAATATTTCAAAAACCCAGTAATTTCTAGCACAAATCGTGAACGGAAGTTTGTGAATTGGCAATAATCGAATTTGAGATCTATTCTCTTGACGCATCAAGATTACATTACAAACAGTATAACTTTTCAAGTAACTTACAGGGTGAAGCGTAGGTACTAATGAAGCAATTGAAGAGTATGGCACAGCGGTTACACTGCATGGACAGACCAGTGTGTTTGGATGCTTAACATACAGTTGTTCAAAAACGGAGATTGATGGTGACAACACTGTATAAGAAAGAGTCACTTGATTGTAATACGTAAAAGCTCCAACGATCAACATGTTTATTAATAATAACATCATATAGATACGGCTCAACAGGATACACGTATTTTCAGGGGTAGGTGGTCGATTGGTAGAGTTTTTTGCCTTGAATAGATTCATCTTTAAAAGGTGTTGCTTGAGAAAATATCTAATAGAACTAAACCAATTGATTGCATCTAAATATAAGTAATTGTGTCCATGATACTATGCTACATGCATCTGAATTTTTTCACCATCCTATATTTTTCATATTACAGATCAGATAAATTATGTTGGTTAGGTTACGAATGCACGCAACCGTAAACTTATTTTTGACAATAATGAGGATCGCGGATTATTCCTCCCGATGAACATTACTGTGATAGAAACTCATAAAAAAAATTATTTTTGTGATTTCAGAACAAATTTAGCTATTAACAGTACTTGTGTACGAGTTATTTCATGGATCTACGTGACATATTGGAAAAGAACCATATCTTGCAAAATATCAGTGAATGTTCTCTGTTCGAAATAAAAGAACGTCTAAGAGGACTAGAAATTCAAATTTTCAGTCGAATTTTTTATGATCTTCATGAGTTATCAATAACAGATTGACTATTAGTTTTGTGTCTTAAGAAGAACTTCGCGAGTTTTTTCTTTGCTATATTTTTCTTCTTGAAACTGAGGAATCGCTTTACTCATTATGTCGAAAGTTCAAGAAACGGGTCCTCAAATAAGTATGTTTATGGGAGATGGGAATGCGGGTGCACATTTCAGGGTCTCAATATATACAATATCAGCAACCACACTCTCGATTTTTCATTACTTTAAGAAACATAAGTTATTGGAAAGAACTGTTCGATATATGCTTAAAACATCTGGTACTTGATAAAACTATATTTTCATCACAAAAATGCTTATCCGGTTAAAATACCCAACCGACAGCTTACTGGTATGGGGAAAAAAATTGTCAATAAAATTAAGGTCAGCTAAAGTAAAGTTGTCTACTATTAAAAATTGTATGAGGCAGCAAATAGCCGTAAATTAAAATATCGAATTCATATTTCAACTGGGGAATACCGATGCGCATTACAGTAGGATTATTATTAATTAGTTAAGAAAAGAAATGTATGCGCTATCCAAGGTGGATAGTCCATGAAATGTGAATCGACTTTGATCAGTTGAACTAATTTCAACTCCTTAGAAAAAAGTCCATGCGTATCATTGAGAAATGAATCAGTTGAGTCTTTTAGTTTTTCGAATACAAGTTAAGGCTAAAGGAGTTGAACAGAAAAAGTTGCACACCATGATAAAGTGCCTATGGAAATAATCGTGTTCTATACAATACAGCTAGTGAAATTCTAATAGCCGAGTTTTGGTTTTTTTCTTCAAAGAAGGGTCTCGAATATGAAAAACGTCCACCTTCTCTTCGTGTTGTTTGAACAGACACCTGCTTCTAGGCAAGTTGATCTTTACACTAAGGCAGCTGTTGCGAATAAATTTTTCTTCAACTTTTGACAAGATGAATGCAAAAATCCACAATTTGCATATAGAAAAACATACGAACCGAATTCATAAGCGCTCTCCTTTTCAAATCAAACATCCTCTGTCAACTTTTTCTTGACGATTTATAATGAGTAGAATATATTTTACGCTAAAAATATTGAATCCGCCGGTTTCTCAAAGTGTTGTTTTGGTTTTGGATGATGATGTATATATTCTTACTTTTAAGTTATCGCAATATTCGAAGCACCGATCGGCGTTACATCTCTCAAGAGTTTGATAAGTCAATATTCTAAACATTATTATCATGACTGTCACTTGTGGCACTCAAAATAACAAAAAAGCAGTATATTTTTTTGTAGATACTGACCAAAAGCAAGATGAAGGTTTTCTATCACTGAATAACCTTACCTATATGCCACAGTCCTCTCCAGGAAAGTGCGTTGCTGTCATTATACCAAATAACTGGTTACGATTCTCAGAAGAATAACATGCTAATCAACAAGAGGAACTAATCCGTTACCGTGATCTGATGATGTGACTCTCGAACACCGGTTACTTAATATCTTTATAGTGATTCACTTGGCAAAAGAATTTTCTACTGTACCTGTTCGCTCGAAATCGTCTTCATCATAATTATTGACACGACGCTTTTGTCTGTATTCAGTGATCCGTACGTAAACGCTTATAATGAATATAATTAGTAAACGAAGGATGACATTAAGACCACCAAAGAGACCAACGGTAGTTGCAATCATATAGGCAGCATTCATTTTTTCGGAGTATGAGTATGTACATGTCTTCGGATTACATGTTGTATAATAACCGGTGAAATTGTACACCGCACTCCATTCTTCAATGAAAGATTGATTTAAAAGTGTTCCGATAGTATCGTTGGGTAAAAATGATGATGGAATCGAACCATTGAGTACTTTTATGTTGCGTGTGGCTACTGGTAATGGTAGCCTATTGGACATATCAAAGTTATACATGGAAAGAAGAGTGTCGAAGCAAGTTTGGTTGAAGAAGCAACGTAAATCGGAATTCAGGACAGTTTCAGCCGCACTACAAGAATGTACCATGCCAGGCACACTCCATGCGACAGTACCATTCGTGCAATTGTTTCCATACTGGCATAAGATCTGGCCTCCAGACCATATTGGATCAGGACAATGCATGGCAACGCTGCATGTGCAAACATTGAATGAAGGTGGAGCAGGTGATTGTCGACGCACCAACAGTTTCCCATTAATTTCTAGAGTTTGAAACTGAATTGCACCATGAATACCAGTGGCAGCAACTTGGACACGCATCATATTCGTGTAAATCGGAGTGGTGCTTTGAGCATACTGCTTGGAAAGCTGGAAAATTGAGGCTGCATTAGTTTCGAATTCCTCTTCTAAATAGAAGAACCAACAATTGACTTTAGATTTAACATACTAAAATATTGTAGACATCTAATACGTAGTGTGTTTTGAAGAATTAATGCCTTCTGCATATTCAAAATAATAATTTAATTCTAATTAGTTTCAGATAACAACTTTTATAAGTAGAACTAAATATATTTTCCAAAATACAGTAGTTGAAGAATTAAATTTTCACGTCGAACGAAATCTTAGTCAACCGAATTTCTCTGCATTTTTCGACTAAATTTTCGCTATGAACTAGGAAGTGTAATGTTGACCCTAGAACATAGCATTTCCCAATGAATCTTGCCTACTCTCTACAGAAAGTTCATTTCTCAGAAAACCAACGAAGAAAGTTTCCAATGGTTCGGAAGCCCATATCTTACCCTCGAGACCTCTTTTAACGGTTTCAAAACCATCGGAGAACTTTTTGCTAGGTTTTTAGGAAATGGATTCTTTTTACAGAGTAGGTTTTTTCGTTCTACAGAAATCCAGGTCAAGAAACTTGAGTGACTGAACTCAATCAAAGAGGTCCCATAATCAACTTCTTTTTTTAGATAAATTATTGATCTTGAATGAGAAAAAACACAAAGGCAATTTTATTTCTGGTTTGTCATGTAAACAAAACTATTTTAGAAAAGTGTGCCCTTAATCAGTTAAGTATCGAAATTCGCTGTCATATGAACCCAATCGACATCATATAAGCTAAAAATAATGTTATCGAAACACATTGCTATATGTATACATTGCTTTTATTCAGGTAAATAGATTTTAACAACAGGTGAGTTTTCCAGAAGCTATAGGATTCATAGCACTGTCTGTAACATCATTCATGTTCTATTCTGATAAAAAATCAATGTTTGCTTTGATAAATATTTCTACTATTCCTGTAAAATAATGTAGATTATGAAGCATCAACTTTTGCTCTTAAAATTGGTATAATTAAAGAAGTGATAAATTGAGGATGTACCATTACGAAGTAAAATATTCATAAAAACTAAACTATCGAATAAAAAACTACGATTATACATGTATTCAGGTCAAGGTTCATACTGATTTTCAGTATATTTTCTTTATAACAACTACTTTTAAAACGGACTATACTATTGTTGAACATACCACAGTTTTAGTTTTACGCACATGAGTACTTCGATGTTACAGTTTTGAGAATTTCTCATCTATTTCATCGATCCCGGCCTCCAATTTAAATGGATTTCCAGTCAGAAACTTAGAAATAGTATTCTAGCCCGAAAATCCATCGTATTGGCAACACAAAATGTACGACGGTTTCTCGGAACTGTAAACAAAATGGAATCAGCCAAAATTCTGATAAGAAACTTCAGGGAAGTCGTATGAGTTTCACTATAGCAAACACGAGTTCCTTCTTAAATCATTCAAAAGTAGAACAGATCCCACCGGAATGATTCCTGAAATCAAAGATATTGCCCACAAATCGTTAATTTTTTAATCAATTTCACCACAGCTCTACATCGATGATCGGATTCCAGCAGAAAACTGTGGGAAATAACTGAACGAGCACGCCCCTACATCGATTGGAAAATTTGTATTTGGTAAAAGTCAACTTCATGTTCTTTCACGCCGATACCTATGGGAAATCAAAGGCCAATACATAGAACACTTCCAATTATCGTAACCCTTCTATGTTACAGTGATTACAGAGATTTTTTCCGAATAAATGACTTTTTTCCGAGACTTTCTGGGTCGCGACAACGAAATTCGATCACTTTCAGATCGCAGAGTCATCCACCATGAATACTGGAAATTGCAGAACCGTAATACTTGTTCGCTGGAATCCATGTAGATGCTTCAATCTTCAAAGAAATCTTTCAATCACACTCCAATAAATGAAAGCCCATGAAAAGGGCAACCGATGCATGTGCACAACTATTCCCAAAAAAACCGTTTCCCATAAAACCAACCATAAAAAGTTTGCGAGGATTACGAAACCGTTTTCTTACCTTCGAGAACTCTTTCAAAGGTTTCGGAGCTTTTGGAAGCTCATTATTTACCATCAGAAACTCTTAAAAAGTTTTTGATAGTAACAAAATCGTAAACCGAAAATGAAATACCCCCGCCCCCCCCCCCACCTCCACAAGCGTTTCCGAAAGCTCCGAAAACCTTGAAAGAGTTCGCGAAGGTAAGAAAAAGGTTTCCGAACCGTCGCACACGTTTTTTGATTAGTTTCCTGGGAAACAATTTTTTTAGAGAGTATAGAGGATCCTGATTTTTTTAACCACCAACACCGCGGCTAAAGTCAGATCAAAAAAAAATATACCCGAAGCCTCCATTGAGGAGAAAGCCAACACACTTAACCACACCCTCACTAATATGACATACTTTGATACAGAAACATCGGACTTTGTTTTATGATTATATTTTAGGAGTGCCATAGAGCATTTTTCTTCAGAATAAAATTCGATGGCATTTTCAACCAGACATGCTTGAAAAGGCAAAATACACATGGCTGCACTTAAAATTTTGCTGTAAACTATTTCTTCCATAGACAGTTGTAGTCGTTGCGATTACTTTGTGAATTATATGTATGCTGGCGATATGTTTTCACTATGAATTAATTGCATTTATACTTATCAAGTTCAAGTATTAGCAACTAATCTAAATGATATTTAAAAAAGCTAGTTAGTGCAGCCCCGTCGGGGCTAAATTGTGGAACTCACATATCTGTAGCTTCATATGCTAATAAAAAACACAGAAAATGTAATATAACGAATTGTTTCGCATCTTCATCCTCTGATAGGCGTCCCATTTTTCATTTTCATTGTTGCTATTCACTCGTTAGTTTCCATTTTTCGTTGCTCATTTTTCTCATTAAAATCATTGGAAGAAGCGGCAAATAATGTTGCGATATATCACGGTAATAGAATGCTGGCCGCTATGTCTGTAATGATTGGGGTTTGGTATCCACGTTGGGGGGGGGGTATATAGTACCCCCTGGGGGTATTGGTATTCCCCTATGCGGGGCGGGCGTCTGAAAATCACCGAAGGGGGGAAGGCACCTGGAAGCAGTGTTTCCAATAGCAGGTGTACCAAGCAGAAGTAAAATGTACAGAACATCTGCTAATTCTAATTTACACTCTGATTTACACTTTGCTCTAAAAACCAAAATGTACTGTGTACACTTTGCAAAAACTATTTACACTTTGATTTTAGAACTTATCCTACTGCGTAAGATATTAGACTATGACCTTTGAATTATTTTTGTTGTTCAAACTCATTTAATTCTCTTATTTTTGAAAATATTCTTTCACATTGTGAAACAGTATGTCTACTTATCATTTATTTGCATTTGGACGCAAAGGGGTCGGAATGAGAGGCTTAACCACATTGTTCTTCATTTCAATCACATTTGCGCACTGATTGGTGTGATTAACATAGACAACAGAATGTGACGGTGACGGTGCTGTAATTAAAATGAAGAAATAAAGTTGCTTGAAAACTCCGAGAAAGCCTTAGCCAAATATTTTTCAAGCACATGACCCTTATATCTCTTGTACAGTGCTGTTGTTCCTGCTAATTGCTTTCTAACGTTTAGTCTATATTCATCACTGCAAAACAAACAATACTTTTGTTTTTTAAATAAAAAACATTGGCTTCAGTACGCTTTGTACACTTTGGAACCAAAAACAAAGTGTAAACGTACACTTTGCCCATATAAGTAAAGTGTAAATGTACATTTTGTTTTAGATTTCTATTGGAAACACTGCCTGGAACCCCCTTGGGGCGTCTGGACTCAATGACTTTGTCTGTAATGAAGGAGGGTAGGGGGGGGGGCATCAAAATTCTCACTCTTAAACTTCTACTAACAATTTTCTTCGAAAACATATGTGAGTTCCACAAAAGGAACTAATATACTTTTTTTCTCTATTTCGTTCTTGTAAAAGACAAATATTCTGGTAGTAACAAATCTTATTTTTCAGAAAAATAATGCTATTTAACAATGTACAAAATTTAGGAAGGCGTATTTTCTGCTCTATTGAAAGAAAATTTCTCATCAAGCATGGTTTCTTCCTTCTCACCAGAAATATTTTCCTCTCGTACTAAACAGGAGTAAGGATAACTATTTCGCTGATCATGAATGTTTGCAGGAAAAAGGAGTTTAAATATACGTGTGATGCCAAAACTACCGAAAAAGAATCTTATTTCGAAGAACATGGTGTAAGATTCATGTTCCACCTCTTGCAGCCGAAAAACAATAAGGCAGAAAAGGGGGATCTCAGGTTTTCTAACCTATCAAGGGCTTTACAAGATCTATTTGAATAAGATGATTAGAATTGTTTTCTTGATCATTTCGTTGAGAAAAAAAGAATTATCTAAAGTACAGATATGAGTGTCTGCAGGATTTTAAGATTGTAACAGACTATCAAGAAATGATAGGGCATGCATTTCGGGGAGAGAAAATGGTTATTATGATAACTCTTCTGCTTGACTTTAAGAATAGTGAAACGTTTGATTTTTGAAGTTATATTACAAACCCCGCTGTAGAGAATATCAAGGTGCTTAGATAAAGAGTTATACATACGTGGCACCGCATGACTAGTGACCCAGTACTTCGTGGTAAAAGTTGCTAAAAATGCAGAAACAAAACCTTCAGCCGTTCCACACAACATTGCAATATTGGTGAAGATTTTGGAACCTCTTCTGCGAAAATCTGTTTCTGAAATGCTTTGATTATTTGATTTGTTTACGACTTCAACTGTAAAGAAGCCATTCAACCAAGTCGGGGTGACGAAGGAGCTTTTGCAAACCTGTAAAAAAAGTAAATCATTCATGATGTACGTAGTTAACAGATATATATCTGAAGTCATGATGAAATGAGAGAGAACACACGTAAAAACCTTTAGTCGAACTCTAGCAGCTCGAAAATCTCGACAAAATTCATTCTAACCGACCCGGTGGATAGTTAGGGCTAACCTTCATCCTGAGCCTATCACAGAAGTTTGTAGAAAGTTCGAGGGATTGATAGTGGTTTATAATGGGTACATGTATTAGAATGTATTTAAACTAGGTATGCGTCAGTGCCAGTTAGGAAGTGGGGACCTGGTGTCTATATCACTCTATTCATAATCAAATAAATAGGGGCACCCTATGCAAGCAGTTATAAGGTATATAGAGCTAGGAGTGCATGAGGTTGGCACGAATATCAAACTCACTAGGTGCCTATCGGATTCGGTATCTATTTAAGTAATCTGTAATTCATTCAAAAGTTGGTAAAATCATTATTCTATTACATTATATTAACTGATCTTAACATTGGGTTGAGTCAAATTAAATTCCCAGTCCGTTTGAGTCATCGAATAGAACTGGATACGCAGTTCTCTGACACTGGTGCATACCTAATTGAAACATGACTGTTACTTAACGTAAGCGAAAAACAACCCCGGGACGATTAGACATTTCAGAAAGTCATTCATTGGGGAGTAAGCAGTTGTGAATATGAAACGAAAAATAAGTTATAATTATTAGTTTAAATAGCAGCAAATACTAGTGAGTAATGGTTCACTTCACTAGAAGACCAATGACATGTTCAGAAAAGTAACTGCTACGAAAAAATATTAAAGGAAGCTTCCAGAACTTTCTTATCCGGTACAATTTTCTGGAAATGCTTATTTGTTTCAGAATGGT
This sequence comes from Rotaria macrura, assembly GCA_900239685.1. NCBI lineage: Eukaryota > Metazoa > Rotifera > Eurotatoria > Philodinida > Philodinidae > Rotaria > Rotaria macrura. The sequence goes on from OENT01002478.1 coordinate 16,416, forward strand.
GGATAGTGTTATTGGTTCACCTACAAAGAAATATCGATCTCTTCACTGTATAGAGCGCCATTTTTGGATAAAAGATACCATGAGTAAATTTCTATACTCCCAGTTCCTGTGTTCTCCCCAGGTGGTCTCCCAGTAACACAAAAATATTTCGAACTCGATCTTGATTAGACAGTTCTTACTTGGTGAAAGCGTGGATTTGACACCGCGACCATATTAGTAAATGGTATAATCATATTTGAGCAGGGGCATGCCAAAGTTTCAGGGTACATTTTCTGTAGTTTCTCGAAAGTAATGAGCGACGGCTTCGATACTGTGACAGTAACCTTCTGGACTGCGAGTGAAGAATATGACACAAGTATGGTAATACATACAGCCAGCAATGCCACATACAGACGTGTTGCTCGAATACCAAGTAATTCATTGTCCATGTTATCCTGAAATATATTGAGGCTAATTATTGCTGATTTCCTCACTTTTACTTCGATCCGTTTTCAGATATTCATACGAATCTCGTAAATCCCAATAGTTTGAACAATAGGCAGATTAACACGATCAGTTCGATGAAAATATATATGCATCACTTATCAAACAATGCTTTTAGAATTGGAGTCCTTACGATCCTGAAAGATGTTTGAATGCCTATTGCTTTAAGTAAAAGTGTCAGATTACTCTTAGGACTGAGATTCCCGAATAAATATATTAAGTTCTAAGTTCTATAACTTGTGGAGTACACTCTCTAAACAAAAGGAGTTTTGCAGAACCTTTGTAGGTTGTATTTTACCCGATCACAGAATCCCCAACAAACCATTCTGAACAAGACAAGAAAGGTGTTTCAGAGGGTACTTGAACTGTTTTTCTCTCGTGCACAATCATTTTTAGCGGTTTCTACGATTGGGTAAAAGGAAGAACCGTAAAAGATTCTGCAAAACTGCTTCATTTTAGAGAGCAGAATGTGTCCTATTTGCGATGATCTTTGAAATCATTGTAGAAAGCGTGATCAAAAAATTTACGAAACATCACCTCCTTGCATAAATAAATGATATTTTCAAAAATCTATTAGCGACAAATCTACCAAATAGTCACTTTCATTTGTAGTAATTATATCTGTTGAAATCGAAAAAACGTATGGCTGAAAGCCTGTTTTCAGTTTTCTTATTAAGCTCTGAATATAAACACTACCGGATTGAAAGCAAGAAAAATTTCTGAAGAAAAGGTAGTCGTGAATCGGAAAGAGTAGCTGAGAATGGACTAAAATAGGCATTTCGTGGGTGTACCGTTATCACTATTCATCCACCCAATTAGGGATACAACGATGATGATGAATAACCGGTTCTCCTTTCTAACGGTAACCGCCTTTATCGATAATCGGTGAAACTGTTACCGGTTGGAAATGCTAACGCTGGAACGGGTACCGATTCCTGGTCGGAACAGTTACCGGTAGTGCAGGTTGCCAGTGAGGCGCTTACCGATTTTAGAGGTTATCGTCACCGTTGGATCCCTACATCCAATGTCGTTTTTGATTAATAATATATCTTCATTCCCATTATTAAGGCTCTATTCCCATATTTTTACAGGTGAGACCTTCGCGAAACTTAATCTACAATGACCATTGAAATCAATATAAAGGAAATTTTCAACTTTTACTACTCATCTATAGAGACCAGAACGTATTTTTTTTATGAACGAATGCTAAGCTTACATTGATTAAATTTGATTAAAAAATATGAAATGCTTTCTTCTTGCAGCTCTGGATTGAATAAGTGCAGGTTTATGAAGCAATGTATTCTGTAGTTTAGTGGAGAAAATTATGTCAATTCGATAAGCAACAACAGCTAGATGATGTTTTACATTCTCATCAAGCCACAATCAAGAAAACATGCATTTTAATTGAATCGAATGAAAATTACTTCAAAATAAGATCCCAATTGATTTTATGAAACATTATCTGAGAAGAATTGTGAATCATTTCGGTTATAAACTTTAGAAAGCACCTCCAGCCCTGCNCTTACAGACGATCACAACCGTGGATCAATCGCCCAACAGACAGCTCAGGTACTGATATTAATTGCATAATTAATTAATATCAACTAATTACTCATAAAAGGCCATGAACGACAAGGAGCGGTCAGTTTAGAGATCTTTACATATTTTTATATTCGCTAATTAATCATTGCAGGCTGTAATAGAGAAATATTAAGAATCAGCACATACCATGAGACATAAGGTGCTATCCGACGTCATCTGTAAGTAAAATCTGCTGGAAATGTTGAGTAATTCCGTCTTGAAGTTTTACTCTCTTAAATAATGAACAATGGCGATGCATTCACTTCAATATTGATTTTAAATAAGCAATGTCTCAGGAGATTATGAATAGGAGGTAAATCATACTTTGCTCTCTATCATCTCGCAAGTATTGCGATTACAGTTTTTTTATAAATCATCCAATGAAATTTGTCTAGCTGTTGAAGCTATAGCATTCACTAAATTGAGCTATTCCAAAGCTGTGCACACGTGTTCTTGAGGTTGGAAGTCCCCTAGGATTGGTACACGGTGTTTTCACTCTTCCAATTACCGAATATATTCACCAATCTTATTTAACAAGGTATTCATTGGATATTAGATTTCCTTGGTTTTTTTTTCATTTTCGGAACTTTTGCCATTTAAAAGAAATTTTTGTATATACTGCAGTGCTACCGAAGACAACGAGTCCAAAGAAAATAATTAATCGCAGTTCAACTTCAATGAGAAAAAGTAAATGGATTCATTATAATCAAAACAACGTCGAAAACTAATTGTGAATAATGTACGGTACACGTAAATCATGAAAATGATTGAAGCTTCTCGATAGTATCAATTATGGCTATATTTTTCCGAAAGCTTGTCAAGCAGAAAAATAAGAAACTCTTTATGTCGATTGTTCACACGCTTGTTAGGGAAACTTTGCGCTGAGTAAACCTTTAACCGTACTGAGATACATATTTTAAATCGAGGTCTATGTATTTTTTTCAAATTTTGTATTTTTTTCGAATTTTGTTTTTTTCAATGGATTATTCTCAAATAAATTGTATCCAGTAACTATGTACCAATAGATCATATGAATGAGTCATTTTTCTTGATGCTCGTTATTCTCTTTGATACAGAATATACAATTCTCGTTTAATGTTGAGTTTATCTTGCTCAATGATCTGAGTTGTAGAATCTCTGTAGACTTTAATGAGCTTTCCTTTTCTGTAATTATGATTCCCTGAAAACCTTTCTGGTATCCTTAACACTAAGCAAGATGCATTCGTTTTGTCAGATGAATATTTGACATTAAGATGTTCGAATTGGCCTTGAAGCCAGAATCTATGTCAGTGATTAATTCGTTATGGATATGGACGTACCTCAAACAGATTTATTGTAAACAGTTTTATTTTCATTCGATTGATAGTGTAAGTCATTTTGGTATACCATACTAAGAGTACAATATGCATGATAGAGAGAAAATATGTAAACAGGGGATACCTCTTGAAAATAGTTTTTCACAAATAGAGTGATTGCCGGAATCTATCGGTTGAATATTTGAGTCGAAGTTGCCACCCATAGATTCATCGACTAAAAATATAAAACAATGACTAATCACATCGGTTTCTCATGCCAACTGAATTGTGTTTTAATAATACCTTGATGTGTTGAGTCAATATAGATATTTGCTGTTTTGGTTCGTCGACACCTCTTTTGAACATGACGATATAAATCAATAATGACTGGTGCTACTGTTTGAATGACGACGATGAGACCTCCATAAAAACTTATCAAGCGAGTTATAGCAAAAAGTACAGTATTACTCGCCATATACGAGTACATACAGAAAGTCGGCTGGCAAGCATTGAAATAACCGCCGAAATCTTTTGCAAAGTTCCATTGTTCAACCATCTGCTGATCAAGAATGGACTTGATGGAACTGGTCGGCAAGAATATAGACGAGAGTGATAAAGTAAGTGGCTTGGGCCAAGCTTTGGGTGGTAGACTCGAGATCCACTTTGCTGTGGCATTTAAGCATTCAGAAGAATAGAAACATTCGAGAGTACTAACAATAATTGCATCGTACGGTGTGCATCCAACGTTCATTCCTGGTACCACGAAGGTCGGTGCTGGTTGGGGTTCCATCATTTTAACATAAGACCGTGTCTCATTACCCCAATCATAGATACCTGCCTTGTACGTTGTGGTCCTGAATTCACTACAAACGCCGAAGTTTGTAGATTGACCCTATCAGTAGAATTTTAGAGTAACCCTTCAGAAACCAAAATATAGGCTTTAAAGAATCGACGAAGACACGGAATACTGTATGAATTCGAATCTTACAGTAGTTGCCTTATGCCTCTCTAAAAAATTGTTAGCCATTCACTATAAGACCTTTGAATTCCAAATGCTTTCATTGCATTTCTATTTAAGGTTACGATTAGAAACTTTGATCAAGTTCTCAGTAAAACAAATCCCGAAGACAAAATAACAGGAGTGCAAACAATATCTTTTAACAAAATCATATGGTAATGCAAGATGACGGAAAAACACTATTTGATCATCATTACCAAGTTTTTTTCATTAATACCGGGCCGGTTAAGATTTAACCTGTGGTACAATTATTAAAACTCAAAATCCGCAATGTCCTCTGAAAAATTTAATACTTTCAGTTTTCAAATTGTTCATGGAATGCTTAAAAAGGTTTCCAGGTATTCAGAAATCTATTTATCGAGTATGAAAAAGTTGTTAAGAGTTATCGAGAGCGATTAAGGTATGCCACTTCATCTCTGAGTAATAGAAAATCTACTTTTGGTGGATTCCAACAATGGGATTCTGTTTTAGAATTAGTAAGTGACATTGATATATCTCTATTTTGAAAAGCATGTTCTGACAGAGAATGACAAAAAGTAAACAGATTAACAGTCAATATCTGAGAAAACGAAAGATAGATATATGAGCGTAATTGGTTCGTTTGGGTAAATCTGTGATACTGATGTGTAAAACGTACTAATGTATTCAGTTTCAATGCCCCATGCCGTTTCTTTCTAAAATACACCAATGTTAATTCATTTCGCCAGCACAGGTGCTTGTGCTTAGCCATACATCATAGAAATAAGACATTGTATTGTTGAAATCAAACATTATATACATTTTACTGTGTATCTGTTCATGATTTTTCCCACTCAGGTTTAATAAGCGATAGTGTCTTCTGCTGGAAAATTGCAGACCTAATCCGTTGGAATTAAAAATTCTGATACATCTTTTATGATTCCTCTGTATTCGACTATCTAACTTTAACGCACATTAGATTTCGATGAAGCTTTGCATAAATATAAGACTCGTAGAAATACATAATTCAAATAACATATCTTTTCTGCCTTTTTCTCTGTTCAGAATATTGACAGG
>OENT01002479.1:0-17299 GCA_900239685.1 Rotaria macrura
TGACAGTGCGTCATGGTTTACATAATTAAAACTAAAAGTGTTTTTATGAAGTTCAGTGTAATTTGAGCTCCTTCAAGGCTTTCAATGCTTGGATTTGTGGGTGTGTTATTATTAGAAAAGTTCATTTCTAAGAAACGAGGATGAAAAAAATCAATTCGATGATAAATTGCATTTGACTCAAGATTTTTTGTATTATACAGATCTAAATGTATATTAAGTACACTTGAATCATGATGCGGATGAGTGTGGGTGTGGTCATGATTTACTGAGGTGTTTAACAATCGAACAGCTGTTATCAAATTTGCTCGTGCTTCGATAATTAGTTTAAAACTGAGATCACTACATATCGATTAGAGCTTTACATTTTTCGACAGGCTAAAAACAAGTTTTTGAAAAATTCACAAGAGGTTTTGCTGCAAATTCCTGTAGATTAACAGTTAATGCCATGTCTCTCTTATTGTGTTAGATTACTTAACTGTTAACTAGAACTTCGTAGAGGCCATCGCAGAAATCGATATTCTATTTTATATCAGGGAATCATTAACAAATAAAAATTTTCTATTTATTAATCTAGATATTTACCATACCTANTTAAATGTTCAATTGTTTCATATTTTGAATATATCGTTAACTAGTTGTCACCAAAGGTTTCTTTGATATTTATTACATAAGTTAGTAAACATGACACATTAGAATCACTATCATTTACCTACTTCGATCATACTGTAATGCCAGCGTGTACGTGTAATTTCGCAAGACTCACAAAAAAATAATGAAATTTTTTCATGACACATGCTGACGTGAAAGGAAAAGAATGATATATAAATACTTGACCCAATTCAGTTATCAATATCAAAAAATGTCCCAAGATTCGATTACATTTACTGGTACAAACCAAAAACCAATCATAGCTCTTGATTGTAATGGTGTTCTATTAGATTATCATGCAAGTTTTGCCCTACCCAGTGAAAAATTTTCGGTGATTTTAATCGAATTATTCTGCAACAAAATCAAAATTGAAATCGATTGATAATTTTGATTATCGTAGATCATGACTTAACCATTACTTGATATTGTTACTTATTCAGTATGAAATTTTTGGATTAAAATTGATTATTTTGCAACAAAATTTTAATTATCAATCAATTTAAAATCCTGATTATCCTGCAAAATAATCTATTTTAATCCGAAACTTTCATACTGAATAAGTAACAATATTAAGTAATGGTTAAGTCATGATCTACGATAATCAAAATTATCAATCGATTTCGATTTTGATTTTGTTGCAGAATAATTCGATTAAAATCACCGAAAATTTTTCACTGGGTAGTTTATGAAAAAACATTTGGAAAACAATTAGAAATCGTTTCACCAAAATCTTATCTTGTAAGTTTATTTGCGTTTTGCTGAAAACTTTATTATTTATAGAACTATAATAGTCTGCAGATATGTATGGTGTAAAATTTTCTGATGATGAAAAAGTTGAGTTCAATAAAGTATGGGATGAACATGGTTGGAGAAGAATGCCCATGTACGATGGAGCACTTCAAGCATGTCTTTTACTACATGAAGCTGGTTATGAATTAGTTTGTGTTACAGCTATGCCTGCGAATTTTATTCAACATCGATTGGAAAATTTTCGTTTACATGGATTTCCTATTGATCGAATAATTAGTACAGCTTATGATCCCCATAATTTTCATTACAATCCAAAAAAAGCTACTATTGAAGATTTACATCCAGTTGCTTTTGCTGATGATTTAAGAAGAAATTTTAAAGATATTCAAGGTGTTCATACAAAACTAATTTTTATTGATAATGAATATCACGATGATCCAAATAAACACGATAATATTTATTATGATATGAAATATTCAAGTCTTTTAGAATTCGTTCAAGATTTTCTCAAAAGTGAATAGCATGGAAAAGATATTACTTGGCTACCAAGACCCTATTCCCTTCTTCTTTCTGATTGATTTTTCAATTCTCTTGAAAAATTCGATATTTTGTTTTTGTTTAATAAAAGATAAAAGTTTTCATAATGATTCTCATTGAGTTCATTTAAGAAAGATTTTTATTAAATTTAAGACTTTTATCATGCGAAATGATTGCCTGGATTACGAAGAGAATTTGTCTAGAAGTTGTGGAAGGTGGGTATGGATGTGGAAATAAAAAGGAAAATTAAGCTAGACTTTTATACTCGAAAGTTTATTGAAGAGTTGCTAATAGATCACCCTGTATCGATTGATCCGAGCTGATCGTCTGAAGGTATGGGTGTAGATATTATAAGAGAGACACAGTTAATCAAAACGTTGAATTGAAGTAAGATTTTCTCCTGATAACTGTCAATGTTGAAAGGTGGCATTGATCAATAGAACAGAAATCAAACGAGTTCGTTTTATTATCTAAAATGAATCAGTATTTTTCATTAAGAGTCAACAAAGAAGATGAATTGAAAAATATTCTTCATCGAGCAAAATGAATATTGATTTTAATCTTTTGAGTACTGAGTTATTTTAAGAGAAAACGTTTTTGGTTCAATACTTTTCATGTCAGTTTATATAAATCATATGGATTATACACTACTATAGATGCAACTAACATGGGAACAGAATTTTTTTTGAATTCTCAAACAATGTTCGAATACATTCTAAAATTGGTAGGGCGATTTTTCTTTTCACAAAATTACCCTGTTAACGTCAACCGATATCGCCAATTGACGCTAAGTCGATCTATGCATGCTACTGTTATCTTGACCGCTTTATTTCTTCTGTCATATAATTCGTCGGACATAGCGAACTCATGTGATAGATCATCTATTGTGAATATATCTTGCTAATTGTTTTATGTAGCTCTTCTCTTGTTTTTTCTATCATCGTTTAAATATTAAATTATCCTCATTATCATTATATATGTTGTTCAACAACGTATAATAAAGATATTATAAGAAATTTATTATCAATATTCTGATATTATCGACTAAAACGGTAAACGAACACATACGTGATGTTGCGTCGTTACATCTTAGAGATCATCCATTATCACGTTTCGTACGACATATTGTTTCGTTTAAAGAGAATATAAAAGCGAATAATAAGAAACTCACAGTATTGTCTCACGATTCTACGAGAAAATCTAGCTAAAAGGTTATAATTATGTAACCGCAACACATATCATAATAATATTGTATGGTATCTTATAGCCTTTCACTTTTATTCCTCAAGACACATCTTATGCCTGAAAAAAACTACACAAGCAATATATTCTTCATTCATTCATTGGGATCTTTACAGTATAAAGTATTCCTTGTGCAATTCAATGACAAATATTATGATTAAGGAGCGGAGTGCATAAAAAACTGAATCAATCAGCTGGTTTTCTTTTAATGAAAACTATTGTATCATATATGGAATGAAAGAGCAAACTCTCGCTAACATTTACGCACTATATTCAAGCGAACATGAAGATATTTGCTGAAACCTAAAATAACATATATGTAGCATAATAGAGGGGGACATTTGCCTATCCTACCTAGTATAATTCGCTGGCTTTAACTTGACTAATATACGAGCAGATAGCGCGTGAATAATGCTACAAAAGCGTATGTTTTTTCAGACCTAATAAACGTGATTCTATAAGTATTTGGAAGGTACGGTATTGTTAGCAATCTAGATGAATTACTTGTTATAGTCCTTCGATGCCAATCGCTGCAGGTCAGTCTGTTGGTTCTTTTTTGACTTTTGAGACATATGAGCATGAGATTGTAGCTGGTTGATAGTTTTGACGATAAAGAAGGGTAGATCGAGAATTTTTTTACGAAAAAGGATTCTCTTTAGTATAGTCAGCCTCTAAAAGAGCTCTTCTCAAATTTTATGTAGGGGATGAATCGGATAAGTCTGAAAGTTAGAACTTATCTATGCTGATAAAAATTTGTGTTCAGAAGTCTGTTTTAGAGTATTTGAGACGAATGGGGCTTGCATTTTGTGTTGAAGGACCTTATGTGTAACATTGTTTTTTGACAAATGTTGCGTACGATATTGGATTTAGAAAAATAAAATCATGCTTGTCGACTTTGTCCAGTAACTGAGTAGACTTTGTCTAAATTATTTAACATTAATGGAGTGTGAGTTGGCTAACAGACATGTATTGTGACAAAGAGTCCTGCGAACAAGCATATTAAGTAAGATACATGTACTACTTTCTATAAAGAATGCACAAGAAGTCAACATTGTGAACATGGAATAACGGATTGCTTCACCAATCTGAATCGTTTCCTTCATTAATGTTGGTTATGTTTGATTGGCCAAGACGTGAGTGATCGTCGTCTTCAGAGTCGGTTTCAACATCAGTAAATGTCATGTTGTTATCAATAGTAGCGAGTAGTTTGATTGCAGAAAGTGGATGATCAGGCGTCCTAACAGTAGTACTTTCTACGCCAAGTTGTCATTAGAGAACTGTTATGTGGAGGCACATCCCTACTTCTCTAGCACCTGATGAGCAAGTTCAATACCATCCTTCGATGGGTTGCTGTTTGTTGTCGTCGAATTGTGCAGTGGCTATATGCGTCTTTTGCTTCAAATGGCATGACCGTGGCGCTGTGCTCGAATCTAGTTATCATGTGTCTTGCAAACCTTATTATGTAACGATAAGAAGGTGATATAGTGTCGTTCCAACTGCTTTTATTTCAATCTGTTCATTCCTTTTATAGTTACGATCCGCTTCATCGTAAATCAATCAAGCAGAGAAAAAAATAACAGAGAGGGAGAGCGACATAAGGAAAGATAGAGATCACATGGAGATAATTATCAGTGTGATGAACGGAGCAGGTAATTATGTACACATATATCAACTAAGATAGAACAAGTGCTTATGCCAGCACAGGAAATGAGTTTGGATCCATCTGATTTCGTTCTGTTTCTAAAATCTGATCAATATCGGAGAGTCAATGCTCAAATGGATCAATATCGTTTCTTTCATGAAAATAGATATGCACGTCTTTGAAAGCTGATTTTTCTCGCCATATATTCAGCACGTGTGAATGAATTTTCATTAAATCAACTTTTCTTAGTCAAAGTGATAGGAATTCTCACTTGTCTGATTTGTTCTCAAGTTTAATCAACTGTCTTATAATGACCGAATTTGTCTTTGACTCTATAATTTCACATAAATAACACGAGGAAAATAAAAATATTTTCAGACGCCGAAATTTGACCAACTCTGACTAGGAAGCGTGCTACCCGATCTGGTCCCAAGACACTAATTAATAGTAACAGGCCGTCTTCAACAGACATGTGATGATTTGAAATCGATTGACATTACGTGAAGTCTATTTGTGAAACTGAAGACGAATCTTTTATCTGCTCAATCTAGAACTCTCGGCATTTTTATTACATAAATAAGTTCCATTTGGTACAGTTCACAAGTCTATGCTTCCAAATAAAAAACTTAAAGTAAATAGAGTTAATCTCACTACTAGGGTTAGAATTGATCAGATTTTGAATGATATGATTTAGATCAAGCGGAAGCCAAATTTGATTTTCTTGTTTCACATGTTCTATCTCGTTACCTGCGAAACAACTAATTACCAACATGTTTTACCTTATTCATCTTAAAAAATCTTGAAACTAAGAGAATATGACATAGGCTTATCGACAACGTGTGGAATCGTACCAATGAACCCATCAGTATACATTTCTTTAACTGCCCAGGACGAATGTTACGTTGGTTGTAAACGATCGTATACGATGGCGTAAACGACCGTACACGATCGTACACGGTGTAAATTACGATCGTATACGATCGTGTTTCGCCGTATTACTTGACCCTAGAATTACGACCGTAAGTACTCGTGTCGTATACGACGAAATACGACGTGTCACGTTCAACGTATACGATCGTGAATTTGATTTGTCACCGTCGTGAATCACTTTAGGATGGTTCTTTCAGATCTTATATGAAACCATTTATTACTTTTTATCTAATTTAATAAGTGTTGTTCTAGACAAATAAATATTGCTTTCATCGTTTCACTATCAGTNTGTCTTTGACTCTATAATTTCACATAAATAACACGAGGAAAATAAAAATATTTTCAGACGCCGAAATTTGACCAACTCTGACTAGGAAGCGTGCTACCCGATCTGGTCCCAAGACACTAATTAATAGTAACAGGCCGTCTTCAACAGACATGTGATGATTTGAAATCGATTGACATTACGTGAAGTCTATTTGTGAAACTGAAGACGAATCTTTTATCTGCTCAATCTAGAACTCTCGGCATTTTTATTACATAAATAAGTTCTATTTGGTACAGTTCACAAGTCTATGCTTTCAAATTGAAAACTTAAAGTAAATAGAGTTAATCTCACTACTAGGATTAGAATTGATCAGATTTTGAATGCTATGATTTAGATCAAGCGGAAGCCAAATTTGATTTTTCTTGTTTCACATGTTCTATCTTGCTGCCTGCGAAACAGCTCATTACCAACATGTTTCACCTTCTTCATCTTAAAAAAATCTTGAAACTAGGAGAATATGACATAGGCTTATCGACAACGTGTGCAATCGTTCCAATGAACCCATCAGCATACATTTCTTTAACTGTGACTTCTTCTGATACTGCCGATAATCATATGCTTAATGGTGACCAGCAAACAGATGAGTGTGAAATAGAATTTCAGGTAATTAGTCAAATCTCTTCTACTGAACATTATCATTTGAGACAAAAAATCTCTTTTCAGTGTTCTATGTCACTCTTCTTATGGAATTGTTCCATCTCGAATAAACTAAAACAAATTATGTTAACATCAAATATCAATACGGAAAAATAGTTTGAAACAAACATCTACTTAATGTTATAATCATGTTTATTGAAGTTATTTGAAGAGTTTCGTCCTATTTCGAAAACATACCGGTATATGATAAAATGCTCTTCTGAACTGAAAAGAATCGTCTCATTCTTGTTTCTTGGATGAAAATGAGCTAAATTGACTATTAGAAATTAATGATAAATCATTTGAGTGTTTTAAAAAATCTTCAATAAATTTATGAATCAAATCCATGAAAATGTATTTTTATTTGATTCATACGACACATTAATAGTCTTAAAGTTTATTTATAATATCACAAAAATCTTTAATCCGCACCTCCTTTTTAATCTCCTTGCAAAATGGTATGTGAGATCGAGATTGGTTTTAGCTCGCAACTTTTCTAATCTGTTTTACCGAATAGATGCTTATTCCACTGGCCTGCATTGATAATAAGATCCATTCTAATTAACAGAGACTGGATATCGTATTATTTGGAGTAAAAGTTTCGAATCTAAAGAGTTTCTAAGTAATCTAATCACTAATGTTTGTCATATGCTATTGTCACCACCATGAAAATGTATCCAATCATTTCCCTCCTACTGCAGTTGTTGGGACTCAGGAGGTAGAAAGTGAAGCATGATGACCTCCTATGAAACTTAGCTAAAGACATTATTTTCTTCGAGTACATAGGTGCGATCACGAAAAACATACCAGTCAAATATTTCGAACTGAATGAATTGTATTGAATATTAAAATTTACCTAAAAATATGCTCGTCATTAGCTGCTTTAGTAAAATCTTTATTAATTAAAGTTTCCCGAAGTGCTGTTCGTCCTATTTCATTATATCATTGATTTGGATTAATATGATTACGGTTTGTTGGTATATCTAATAGAATACGTCATTTAACAATATTTCTTGCGACAGCTTTTACTTTAGCTTCAACTGTTCACTCAAGAATAAGTACACAAACATAATTAAGTGCTTGAGATGCCCAATTATTTAATGAATAACGAGTTATATTTGTTCGCATTGACCATAGTCGATATTCAAACGCGATTGGAGCAATTTTCAAAAGTGATGGTTCAATGACATGCACTGGGCATTAAAAAATATATTTAAACAGTTTCATTTGTTTTACATGCAACTTGCATTGATCAGTTCTATGCGTAACTCTTGCTCGATACTATTGATTTCGTTTCATCGGCTGAATCTTATTATTACATGGTGTTGTTGTTCTTGGTGAAAAAACAACAAATGCGGCAGCACACATCATACCAATTTCAATGATTGACGGTGAAAGTGCATTTTATGAGCTTGAAAAAATATCGTTTATTTGTTTCATTTGTGCATTCGATTCACGGTCAACATATTGAGCCCAAAAATGATTTATATCGACGACACTTGAAACATTTATCGTTAAATATTGACATTTTATATCGGGTACCTTTTGACGTGCTAATGAATAATTCGTTTTAAAAGAAATTGTTTGTGTAATCTCTAAAGAAATAAAATACATATTATTCACTGTGGCCATCATGATCTAACTGTCAGCACAGTTAAAGAAAGCCAAGGCTCTCGATTATGTTTATTAGTTGGATGGGCATGAGGATGGAACTGGGTAGCAATGTCAGCACAGGTAACAATAAACGGCGTATCTAGATATTTCCTTGTGTGCTTGCTTTGTCTCATGTTTTGCAAAAATACATGACAGAAGTGTTCATTTTTACATATTAAATTATTTTTACTGGTGCCGACGACAATTTCTATAAAAGAGCATGAAATCGACAGTTTTTATTAACTAAATACTCATGAAATGCATCTTATGTCTTCCATCATGCTACTTCATCATCCAGTTCTATGATAGAAAAAAAGTTGAATCAGGCTTCGTCATCGCAATTTATTACATTTTTACTTTTATTGTGTATTATATCGTTTCGTCAGAACTATTTTTTTGAACTTTTTAGCGTAGCTGTTTCTCGTCTACTATCAATATGTGACAAGTGTATGCAAGTTTTATGTGACACAAATTAAATCTAAGATTCTCTCGATATAATGTAAAAAATAGACCATCCACAAAGTGGAAACCAGCTTGCGAGAAAAATTGCGCGAGGCTCTTTTATGCATAGAAATATTTTTATACAGGTCAAAAGAGTATTAATAGGAAGGTTTTCCACTGTTTCCGCAGTCAACTAGGTGAACAAGGTTTAACTTTTTGCCGTATGCCTCATTGTGCATTGATAATCATGTTTTACAATATCTTCTTTGTGATGACGCAGAAGTGTTCAATACTTTATGTTGTGAGTCAGAGTTATGTTAGACTAATATCGACCGACCGATCGGTTTTGCAGCAGTCTAGAGAAAACACTAACTGTTGTAACACTGAAGGCTAGCGGATAATTGTTGACAATTACTATTAGCAGGCTCTTGTAAGCAGTTTGCACTAGACTCCAGACCGAGAAGATATTTTGTAGTATTTCTCTGAATTAGTGAGCAGTAAACATGAAGCATAAAGACGGTACGAAATCTGCGATGTCTGCTGGATTTTTGGAAAGTCTAAGAACAACAGAAATTTTCGTAGACAAACTGATAATCAAGGGGGTAACTAACTCCCATTCTTCACACATAGAATCTGATAGGTTCTTCACAGAGAGAAATACTTATTTTTGACAGGGAATCTGCTATCTCGACCTATATCAAAACATTTGTGAAAATACGACCATTTCAATTTCTCTGGGAGCAATGCTGCACGAGTGATATTAAGCCTACTGTAGATATCATCCTTATCTATGATCTAGATTCAAGAACGAGATTTTTATTCATCAATATCGAGTCTAAGAGTAACCGATATATTACGACTCGGTACTAAAGCCGATCGGATCAAAGAATTTTGACCCTTGTAGTCGATCGATTCAATTTTTTGGACTTATACTTGATGTTGAAGTCAGAATTCCTAATGAACACACTTCAACACTTGATTTTGATCGTGTTTCGCAAAAATGAACCTTCTATTTTGCTTTTTCGTTCAGCTAAACGCTGTACGTATCACAATGTTCTTCAAATAAATCTCTTTCACGATGTAGCATATCATTTTGGATTTCTCCACGATATATATAAAAATGAAGACGCTTCACACCTTGTAAAACCGCTGATCGTTCAAATTTTTGTAAAATTATTTTATGATTTGTCAGTCTAGAGAGAATTTTAATCATTTATTTATCGATTGTCTGTTTGCATGTACTTAGAATACTTGATCCCATTGAGTACCTTCACTACGTCCAAGAAGTGCTTATTTTTAAGAGATGTTCAATTCTGCACAATGCCCTATAGTTTATTACAATATGAAGCTAGGTTTCACGAGATGAACTCGTTTTCTAGTTCTGTTGAGTTTTATCTTCTTTCATTTAAGTTTAAGATTAAAATGTATAAAAATGAATTCATCATTAACTATTTAGACTGTCTAATTAATATGGACAAAATTCTGTTTTGAAAAACGAATACGATGCAGAATTCTCTTTGCTTGACAAAGGTAACTGTAGATAAAGAACGACATGATGAAAACTAATGCCACTTGGATACCATAATTCTTACGAAATTCTCTAGCTATGCGCAAAATTCGTTTTTTGGTGATGTCAATGTGAAGAAAGGATAGTGATGCAGCCAATGATAAATGTTCACGATACAGAATTCTTAAACTCTGCTTGTGAAAATTCTGACACACCACTCACACACATGTCTTAAACGAAACCCACACACTCCCCCACAAACACAACGCATATCACAGTAGAAAAAAGTGCTTGTAAGCCTATATAAATTTTTATACAAGAGTGTAATCGATTGTTGNGCCACTGCCATGCAAAGAACGTTGTTAAATTCTTTTAAGCAAAATAGCATCCAAACAAATCAAACAAATAAATGTGATCTCGAGGTAAGGATTTAGTATGGATATCAATGATGATGTTATCCGTATGTTCTTCTAAGCATACCCATACCCTCATCCACACTATGAGTCGAAACCTGCACCCACATTTTTCATAGAGGCTGCACAATCTTTATTGAATGGTCTTTTTCCCTTTATTTTTCTAGTAAGTAGTATTCTGTTTGCAAATTTTATCTCGAAAAGAAATATTTTTCACTTGTATATAAGTACTGCATAAGAAAGTAATAATCAATGGTATATTGCTTTTTAAATCTGCCATAATATAAGCGAGTATACGATTAGCATTTTATCATAAAACTTCATTGTTTTATGATAACAAAAGAAGAGGTAAGAAAAAATGAGATGTCAGATAATATTTATGACTAATCTTTAGTTCTGTTATATACGGAGTGAAAACACTACGTTGACAATGAAACAACAATTCTAGTTTGTTGAATCAAGACCAAGTTATTTTCCTTGTGAGACCACAATCGAAAGGAAGATCTATTAAGTTGAATATTTCTAGCAAATTAGATGACTAAAAATTTGAACTAGAAAACGAAAGAGAAAAGTTGTTGAGCGTCACTAGAAAAAAAAGAAGGTTTTTTATTTCACAAATCAAACAATACTTTTCGCACCCCTGTGCGTAAAACTTTATGAAGGTTATATTTATTTTATGCATTCGATTGTCGCATAGCAAAGTTTCAACCAATAAACTAAACTTGCCGTACTGAAAAAGTCATCTTTGAGCATCAACTTTTTCCTCATTTCCATGATTTTATTGTTCAGTTCTCCAAAACAGTAACTGTCTATGCTGTACATTGTGATATAACAAAATTAATGTAATCACATTTTATTGATCGTGTTAAATGATGACTTTTCGGAAAGGAGAAAAATCTAAACTATAAACAGTGTTATTTTTTTATGATTAAACATATACTCATTAGGAATCCTAATAATTCAATATACTATTTGTTTTCAGAAGAAAACACATAATGGCGGATGTGTCTTTACTTACATTACCTGTTGAATTAATTCATCGTATTTTGAACAATCTTGATGAATACTTCATATATTTTTTTGTTCGCAAAGTGTGCAAACGTTTCTATCTAATTGTCAATCTTTATCATCAATACGACTTAAATCTCGATTCCATCTCGCAATTTCGTTTGAAAATCATTTCTCGTTGTATACAATCAGAAAAAATTACTTCACTAGGACTTCAAAAGATGTACTATCAGTTGAAAGCAATGAAACTTTTCCTTTCACTCTTTGATACAAGTCAATTAACGCGACTTCAATCAATTACACTAGGTCGAGCTGATCAGTGGAATGATTCTGAATCTTTGCAGCATCTAAAAATTTGTAACTTGGTTTCACTAAATATTCATTCAACTGATCCAAAATATGACAGTCAATTACCTTTTATTTCCAAGGTTATAGTTCAACCACACTTTCGTAAATTGTGCTTAGCTGAATCGTATTACAACATTATGAGAATATCTTGGCCAAATCGATGTACTATAACATTTCTCACTATAAAATCATGTTCATTGATGGAATATGATTTTCTTCTGCAACGTTTGCTATATCTAAAAACATTCATTACAAAAAAATTTATTATTGATAAATCGAATCAATTGAATTTATCACCTTCTTCGACGCGCTATGCACAATTGGCATCATTGATGATTTCTAATAGTTCTTTATCAATGACCGAGTTTGAATTAATTCTCTCCTTAACACCATCACTTGTGAGACTCAAGCTGATTTCCTGCAAATCAAATTTAGACTCTACTGCAAATGGTTCTAAATGGGAATATTTAATTCACAATAAGCTATCAAGTCTTAAAACTTTTGAATTTTTCTTTTCTTACACCTTGCAGCAAAAAAGTGATACTGGAGATCTCACTTTAATTATCGATCGGTTTCGAACTTCATTTTGGTTGCAGGAAAAACAGTGGAATATCACATGTGACTATGTTTTAAAGCGAAATGTTATCAATTTCTATACAATACCTATGTACGCTACAGATCTTGAAATACAGTCGGAATATATGAAGCAAGCACAGCAACCTTTCCATTTTATAATAAGATTTAAATTATTATCAATGAATAATGAATTTCAATCAACTGTTCGTATTATACATGGGATTGATGACGTGACAGAATCACAAGTATGTAGTAAGACCCTACTAAGAAGACAGTCATTTTCTTGTACTTGGTAAACATATAAGAAAAGCTATAGAGTCACAATCATTATAGAAAACAGGTGGAATTGGCAACACTTGCCAATTGAAGCATCATAATATTGAAGCTGAAAAATACTATGAGATTGTATTTAGGCTATTGAAGAGAAGCAAATATAAACTAAGTAGTTGGGGGTCTGTTTTTTGAAATTCCTGTGGAAATTCTCTTTCTAAAACTCTATTCAACAGTTTAATTATCTACTAGTAATTTTTGAATCATAAGTTGAAAATACTCACTTCTAATGAAGAGTCTAGTAATTAAAATTTTTATTTAAAGTATTTTTTCTAGTAGAAAAGGAGGCTTGTACTGTTTTACTCAACATTTTAAACTTCATATTTGTAATATACCATGGAGATAATTTTTTTGGAAGTAAGGAGACAATGTTGTAGAGTATATATTTATTCTGATTCTTTAAAGATTAGTATTTAATATTCTATAAATAGCAAACTGACTATGTGATCGAAATATATCCAATAGTCTTTGTGACTAATAGTGATGTGATGAACTAGTATATATGACAAGCTAAATAATTTTAACAGAAGGAGTCTGATTCAGACCGCTTTTCTCCCTTCAGTTACATTTTGTTCGGTCTTCAGAACGACGTATTCGATAAAACTACATAAACGCCCTTACGCGACGTTGCTATTCTCTAGATCAAAAATATGGAACAGTTGCATAAAGATTAATTCAAATAAAAATCTCAAAAAAGTTTTTGTAGATTATTTTGTAATAATCATATAGTTTCTAGAATTTCACTTTCTCCATTTATCATTATGTAGTTCTTATAATGATTTCAAACCTTCTCAGATTCTATTCCACTGTCTAAATAGTTCTCAATTAATAGACATTGTGCAAAGTGTAGAGAGATACATACANCACTGACAAGAATCTCTCTGATTGAGATATCCTACTAAATAAAAATAATACAGAATCTAAAGATTCAGATCCCCAACAAAACGAAAATAATTGTGATTCGTTTTCACATCACGTTAGCTGTCACTATCAATTGCTTCACTAATGCCATTTTAAGTCCCATAACCGGTAAACTTATGCGTGATTTTGAAAGAATAAATTACTATTACAAAACATCACTTTCGGCCGTACACTGTTCTTTCCGAAAGCATCTGGTTTTATCGATCAGAGAATCGTTAGATATATATGACAAGGTTACACCAAATTTCAGTATTAAGATTCATATCTACTATGTAAACACTTTAGTATAGTACTAAGTTGTTCAACATTTGTAAAATATTATTTGTCCTTGTCGATATTTTTGTTTCTATCAGTGATTGTTGTCTTGTATATTTACTTTTTAACATAGACATGCAAAACTTTGCACTTAGCAGATCAAAACATCAGAAAATATGACGCCAAATATCTGGCTCTCGCATTACGAAACAATAAAGTGACTATCAGATCTGTTCATTTCATATAGAAAATTTATTCCTAGTTAACATATAGACAATCCGACGTATTCAACTAGGTTCTAATGCCATANGAGAAGAAGGTGCACAATTCATTGCTGATATCTTAAGAAATAATACAGTAATATACATATCTCTATGTATTTCATTCTTAATTTATTTCTACAACAAATAGACACTGATATCCGTTAGACTAAGAGACAATCAAATTGGAACTAAAGGAGCAGACTATCTGAGAAGTGGATTAAAAGAAAATTTGGTAACTCTCTTTTCACATGGAGATATAACTGTTCCTTTTATTATTTATTGCGTAGACAATTCTTAATATTGATCTAGAAAATAATGGAATCGGAGATGATGGTGCAAGATATATAGCTGAAGGAATTAAACATATTAAGGTAATTCTTGATTTGTTCTCTCGTATTGTCGAATGTATCTTTACTTAAATGTTCACACCACAAGACACTAACTTCACTCAGTCTTGGCAACAATCAAATCGGAATTCGTGGAGCACAATATCTTAGCAGTGCATTACAACACAATATGGTTAGTATCAGTTATTTCTGTCATAGTCAAAAAAATCGATTCATTCTTCTTTTCAAGGAAATCAGGCATATTCATCTACAAGACAACGAGATCAGTGATGAAGGTGTGCGATTTCTAGCTGAAGCTTTAAAAAACCATACGGTACTTTTCCAATTGTGAGTCTATGCTTCACTTTGCGACTTTTTTCTCAAAAAACAGACACTTGCTGTCCTTCAACTTGGAGGCAATGGAATCGGAGTCAACGGACTAAAATATCTAAGCAACTTATTACGAAACAGCATAGTAACTTTTACTCATGCATACTATATATAAAAAGTTACACGATACATTTTTATACAGAGAATCAGTCGTATTTATCTAGAAAAGAATAAAATAGAGGATGAAGGTGCACGATTTCTGGCTGAAGCTTTAGTCAATAATACGGTAATTTTGTTTCTTCTATATTCTTTGTTTACTGTCTCTTTCGGAAATAGACGCTCAATTTACTTTCTCTTGGAGGAAATAACATTGGAACTAAGGGGGCACAATATCTGGCCGATTCACTTCGAAACAAATTGGTAATTATCAGTCAACATTTCTTTTAAGGCACATAGCGGTTTTGCGTTTTACTAAACTGTGACTCCTAAAAGATAATATTAGTTTTGATCAATCCTTCAGATTGTCTCACTGCATACAGACCGAATCTCTCCTATAGATGCTAGGAGTGCTTTATTTTCGTACAAAAAATGACAAAAAGAAACAATCGTAAGTTGATAAAGGACTTTATATGACAATTTTATGCTTGTGCTTGTTTCTGGCTTTCAAGTTGTTCAAGCTCACTTTGTATTCTCTAAACAATCACAATCAAAAATAGGCAATGTAAAATCTCAATTTTTATCTTTTTCTTGAAGGTTGACACAAAACTCAATGATATCGGCCTCGGTTAATAGCTGAATTATCTAATGAGTATGAAGAATGGAAGATATACGTAGAATAGTCGTTTGCTATATCTAAAACCCATACTTAAATAATGGAATAATGACAAATTTGTTGTTTCAACTTTAGGAGATATTGTAAAATATAATATCATCATTCAATGTCTTGGTATTAGGAAAATGAATGTGTGAATTACATGAAAATAGGCAATATCTTGTAAAAAGAAACTGTACAAAGAATACTATAATTGATAATAGTCCACTATTAGTTGAGTAAAAATTGGGTCTTTAGCAAATTAAAGAACATGAGAAATATGCTATTTAAATTAGTAAATCGTGAAACATCTATAATTTCAAACGTTCTGAAATTCCATGATGACTTTCATGCTTTTGAATAACAAAAGTTGCTGCGTTAAGGACTTTGACACGAATTCTTATCAGAATATCTAATACTATTATTCAATTGAATAATAAGACAAGGCACAAACACTGACGTCATTTTTAAAGTTTAAAAAATTGGTTTTTAATTACAATTTTTGCATAAGTTTTTCATTACGTTCATCAAAAGGATTTAAACACACTCGACCTCAGAGACAACAAAATTGGAGACCAAGGGGCCCTTTATTTGGTAGATGCTTTACGAGAGCACATGGTATGTTATAAATTTGATGTCATTTGTCTCAAATCTTTAATTATTCTGTTTCTTAGGCACTGAGACTGCTAGATCTCAGTTTCAATGGCATCAATACAACAATTGCGTATCATTTCTATGAATCTTTTCAAAATAAAGATGTAATATTTCAACATTTATGTTTATTCAATACACCTCAAAATGTTTTATACATAGAAACTTGTGCAAATAAACCTAAAAGGTAATGAAGAATGTGATGCTGTTGCTATGGACGCAAATTTTCAAATGAGAAAGGAAAAGGTTATTTTCATTCATTCTATACCGTTTCCAAAAGTATGCCCTTGTTATCCATGTAGAATATGACCGTATTAGATCTTCGATCAAAAAACATTGGAGATAAAGGAGCCAAATACATTGCTGATGCTTTACGAAACCATACTGTAAGTAATAGATATTGTAGGTTGATTTGCACGTGATACTCGTTCTGTTTAGACTCTTTTACAACTCGATATGCGATCAAATAATATTGGAGAAAATGGAGTGGAACACCTCATTAATGCATGGCAAAATAATAAAGTCATTTTGAGAACCCTTTTGTTTTGTTGTAACTAATTGTTTTTTTCATGTAGACTTTGAAGAAGCTTTTTCTCACTGACAATCGATATGGCCAATTTATGGGCCTTGAAAAAGCTCTTTACATAATGAATCAGAAGGTCATTTATAATACTTTTTCTTATTCGATGTATTCTCATAGATACTGTGTCATATAGAACCTCAGGAAGCTGCAAGTTTTAAGAAGTAAAATTG
>OENT01002481.1:0-21753 GCA_900239685.1 Rotaria macrura
GACGCGTGAACCGTCTCAGTTTAAGACACTTAAACGAAATGACGTGAACATGTCTTAATGTATTTTCGCGAATCCCGTTTATTGATTTTTTTTACTTACAACTGAACGTTTGGAGGTGTTAGAAAGTTATGAATTGTCGATTTTTTTATCAATTTAATTGTTAAATAATAATTTTGTTTCACATATCAGACCCTAGCTTTGCTAAATTAATTCGATCAGCGCCCTATTTTTTTATCGCGTACCCAGTCAGATAATATGAACGATTGGTCATTACAATTGACCAGTTGCTTAGTTTCATTTATGTTCTTTATTGTGTATGTACAGCACATTATTAAAAATAGAATCAAATGCTATGAAACGTTAGACAACGGAAATCCCTCTGCTTTTTTGTATTTTAGATATTTCCATCGGTGTTCTTCGTCCTGTTGATTCTGGTGAAGTATTCGATCGGACTCGCAACATTGAGTTCGACTTGGTAATACTATTTTTAAAATTCAAATCTCAGGAGAATCGTTATGATAGTAAAATCCTATCGGATATTATATGAATTTCATTAAAACGACAAAGTCCTATCGGAATCCGGGTTTCAGGTCGCAAGTGTTGGAATACGAGAAGTTTCAGTGTTAGAACTTTACGAAATCCAACACAGACGTTTGAACCATATGTTCTTTTGAGTCCAGATGCTTGTTAGTTCGTGATTACGGAAACAGTCTTTTTTCCATTGCGTTCGTTAGTACGTCCTTGTCCCGGAAACCGATTGGATTTTGTCGGTTGATCGAATCCCATGAGATCCGAAAGGATTTGCTGTCGGATATATTCATCTCGGATTTTGTTTATTCTACTTTTATTTATTTATATTGTGATTTATTTTATCATAATCTGCAATTGTGAATTACTAAAGGTAAAAAAAGTTTTTTTCAAACTCTGTCTAGCTTTAAATTATGTTGACAAATAAGAAATGTAGTGCATTTATGTAACGCTTGAGCTAGTTAAGATTTTATATTTATATCTTGCATCATGTCCGAAACGGTTTTACAAATATATATTAATGAAATTGAAGATTTTTCTTTTATTGTTTTCTAATATAGCACTCTATAATTTATTTATATTTCAGATAATAAACTTCTTGCAAATGGTTTCATATGAAAATATTTGAAATTCGTCCTTTCAAAAGAAAATTAATCATGCAAATGAACTTCAGATCAATACAAAAGAAAATTTTAAATTAGTTATTAAACATAGCTAGATAGATCCAAAATAAATATTTTTTGTTAAACTTCAATATTATATTGAAGACATCTCTATATTAGATATTTTGTTGTTAAAAACGTTTCCAGACATTTGAGCTATCTATGACTTCTTAGTGCTGGAAAAAACACATTGTATATTTATTTTACCTAATGGAGAATACTTTCAATGAGATTATTTTATAAATTTCATCTCCAATGAAAGCAAACAATAACTTACAAAAAAATTCCAAAAAAATTCACTACCTTATGCTTGTTCTCAATTATCAGTCTAAATTACAAACTCGATATATGTATCAAAATAATACATAACAAAAAATAGTTTCTTTTTATGAATATATCTAGTTTGCAATTTCGATTTATATTTGAAAAGAAAAATTAGGTATGGAACTTTTTGAAATTTTTGTAAGTTGTAGTTTGCTTTCATTGAAGATGAAATATATAAAAAAATCTCATTGAAAGTATTCTTCATTAGATAAAATATTTATATAATGCTTTTTCCAGCATTAAGATGTCATAGATAGCACAAGTGTCTAGAAAAGACAATGATTAGACACTAACATGGATTGGTGAAAACACACCAATCACTGCCAATTAAGACGCTCAAGTGTTCCAAATCGGTTATCCGCGGACATTTAAGTGTCTTATTTAGACCTTAACCAGCCAATCAGAAATAGCGCTAAGCGTCTTGTTTAGAAGAATGAATCGTCTTACTTAGACACCTCATATGTCTTGATTTTTTAGAGTGTTTATTCTTCTTTTCATTCTGTTGGTTTCGTTATCGATGATAAATGCTTTGGTTGGATCAAATTTGCATTCTTATTTTTTGTTACGATGGTGTTCAACTATTTCTGATTTTACTGTTTCATTGTTTTGTGTAATAGTTCTTATATGTTGTTTCATACGTTTTTCTATTCCAATATTTGTTTCTCCATTGTAGATTGCTCCACATGTGCACGGTATTTGATATATGTTCGAATCAACTGCTCTGCAAAAAAATTCGATAGGTATCGATGGCTCGGATATAAAAATATCTGATAGGTGCCAAGTGCTGGAAAATAAAGGGTTTCTAACTGCAGAAAACAATTTTTTAAATTTATTAGTTTCGAGGGGACGGAATTTCGACCAATCTTGAACCTTAGATTTTTATCCATTCGCACCCCTCGGAAAATCTCTTCGATAGGCACCGGAACTGATATTTCGAGCCCACGAAATGAAATATTGTTAGCTGTCAAATCATCATATAAGCAACCTATCGCCGAGTGCTCGACCCAACGGAAAATGGCACTCCGAGGACTCGATCTGGAGCATCGATGCCCATCGACTGGCTTAAATCGACGCATGGAAATGCCCATCGGATGGCAGGCTGGGTATGGTATTTCTTAAACGAAGCTCTAATTTTCCGATAAATACAGAAATATACTGTTTCTATGGAGTCATTCTGCTGAATACAGGCTAATATCATTGGATTAGTCAACGAAGAAACAAAAATGTGAAACGAAACGGTAACAGAAAGCAAAGATGATTCAGAGTTGATCACATAGTAGACTTACCGAAGTATAGGATTTCTAATTTTTTTTAAACACTCAGTACGAGACATTTTGAATTAATGAGAGAGATATTAAAACAGAAAGAGAACTATCACAGTAGTTTCAATGAAAAAGTAAATATGAAAATGTACGCAGCTTCTCTTTAATTCATGCTTATATTAAATAAGATAATTTTGTCAAAATAAAAACAAATCATTTATTCAAGTGCAGACAATAAGAAATTATACTGTTTGTGTTCAAATTTTTCTTCACAGAAGGGTATGATTGAAACTGTGAACTCATCATATAAAAATTCACGAACATATTCTCAAGTATAATCCCTGGATAGCTTTATTTCTGTTGTCTCACCTTCATATACAAAAAAGGGAACTGAATGTGAGCGAGAAATTTGATTTCTTCGAATAAACTCCTACTAAATAATCTTTAAAATTCAATAGATATACTAATATTCTTTCTGATACTGAACTTTGGTCTAAGAAAGATTTCAAAACTATTGTGTAACGAAGAGAGATAACCAAATAGTACATGATAGTGACAACTAATCCACTGAAGTTTAGAAGAATTAACAGTATAACTTTAAAAGCGCAGGTCCCCAATATCGATAAAACACTCACAGCAGAACGAGAACGAAAGAAAACTAAAAACTGGTAGACACTATTGTAAGGACGATTATGATCGATTTCTGCTTTTGTGAATTACGAATCGAGACGAGTCAAGCGTGTACCTCAGAATTTGATATGAAAAATTCTTAAATGAAACTATCCTATTACTCTCGCATTGAAATCGATGGCACGCACAATTGTCCTGAAACAACACTTACTCCATGAGAAAAAAATTTGATATTTTCGGTTTCAGAAGAAACCATTTTCTTTTCACAAACGAAATGATTTCGAACACAATTGAACTCACCAATTGATTTTTTTATCGTGTTCAAGCCACAAGAGTTTGTTATTCATTTTCCAGAACTAAATTCGATTACTGACCAACATTTCACTGTTCTCTATATTTGAGAACTCAAAAAAAAAGATTTTCATAGATACATATCAATAGGGCAAACGTGCCAGTGAAAGCATGTGGATCTTTTGAATAGGTTTTAATTGAAAAGCGGTTACGTATATCTATTCTGCTTTCAGTCTTCCGAAAAACGAAAATAATTTTATACTGTAATATATTCCTGATCGAAATATTCGACTTTTCGACAGTTGCATTTCGATGGCAGTTTAAAGTACATACATTGTACGTAGATAGTGAAAGTCATGCGAACATGACTTCCATGCAATGTTCGATTACATCGTGCTAGTATGGCAAAAAACTGCTCATGCCACTTTATTTGTCAAGTCTTGTAAGTTTCAATTTGACAGATTGTCTGTATATGTTTAACGACGAGATTGTCGTGCAGTGAAACTATCATTTTGAATGAATAAACCATTCTTGAAATAAAGACATTAAGAAATCGGTGAAAGACCCCAATACCTTTGTTACAAGATTCTAGATAAACATGATAAACTACGATGTGTTCGATCATTATATCGAGATATTGAAGAAGCTTCTGTTACTCTAATATGTGTACAAGTTAATAAAATCTGATATTATCGACTGAATCATTATTAATACAACATATTATCAATAGATGGTAGATGATAGTATCAACAACTTGGTTTATGCGTATGGAAATCTCGTGCAAAATTAACTGTAGAAGTTATATGGAGTCAATATTTTGCAAATAGTTCTTTTTGAAAATATACTTGAATATAAGAAAATCAGATATTTTTTCGTATATTCAATATTCTCAACTGAATAATTATTTATTATTTCTCGACTAGACTGTGAACATCGTAACAAAAACGAAAACAAAAGATTGGCGAATACCAACATGAGAATACAGAAAAAAAAAATCTGTAGAACATTCAAAATTATTTGTCTCAGTATTTTTATTTTACTTGTTGCCCGCTTTACTAAAGAAGTTATTGACGAATACTTAATAACTAAGCCTCCATTTCCATCAGTGGCATTTTGGGAGGATAATCGAACGTATCAAACAGGACGGTCGATTCCTTCGCCAATACTTACAATCGATAAAATTAATCTCACTCAGTTCACATTAGTTATAGTGTCTTGTTGCCGAAACGTTGAAAAATATCTTATTGGTTTTCAAAATAATGTACGTGCTATTGGTGCCTTATTTGAAGATTACCGTCTATATTTGGGTGAGTCAGATTCGAATGATGGTACATTGAAATTTATCGAAGAATGGGCAAAAAATGATCCTCATCATGTTGATGTATACAGTGCAGGACAACAAAGATGGCACCATTTTTTCCGTAAGTACAATTTTCGTAATGAAAAATGATCCGTAAATATATATGAAGTAGTTGTACTTGTATGTATTAAAAAGACCGAAGATAAAAATACTAAACGCGTGAGGCGTAATATGTTCTTTGTGGAAAACGAAATTTTTATCTTTTTAGGTGAATATGACGAATAGATTATATGTTGATGAATGAGTTTCGAATGAGACGTTAATCAAAGTAATCTTCATAGTCAATATTTCAAAAATAATAATTACTACTCTTTCATCTTTCTTCTCGAAAAACATTGATCATGTTTCAATTGTATCTTTTAAAAGACAGTCCAGAGGAATGCGATTCTTAGTTGTAACATGTTGTGCAAAATCTAACTAATTTGTTTTTACTGAACATGAGGAATTTTTGAAGAGATCGCGTTGCCAATGATAAATGATACAGTAGATTTTCATCCAACATCTAAACTTCGATACTAACTTATCTGTTAGAACTTAGCATTTGAGTCGATTGTCACAATCTTTGATGGAGAGAGAGAATCAATGCTCCTACCTTATGTACGTATATATATAGTTTAACACTCCTCTCAACTCTTCTAAAATTTATTTGGAATGGTTGAACGAAACTCTTAAACCAATTCTCTACTATAAACCTAGAAGTCATGTATTTTCACACAATATTTTAATCCAACAAGTTGGAGTAAAGTTATATGAGATATTTTATCAGAGCAATTAGAGAGTATTTGGAAAAGAAAGCTGAAATATGTAGAGTACCGTGAAAAGATTTCTTCTTCGACATTTTACGATTGATAAAAATCTTGTAACAACTCTGAAGGCTCAAATATATAATATTTCAGTAATTAAAAACAACTAAATTTCGATTTGATACTATTATAACGTAGTTTGGTTACCGGATTGAAATGTCGCACAAATTTTCTTTGATATCGAACGATTGCAGTGAATTTTGCAAAAAGCACTATTCGAAAATTGCTTTTCATCAAATTAATAATTGAGAATACATAATCAATTAATTCTTTGACACTCGATATACAAAACTTCATATGAGTATAAGAGATAAATAAAAACTAAATCCAGAAGTTGAACACTTAAGAGTAGAGAACAATCTTATCTTTAGATAAAGAAAGATCACAATCTTTATATGATGAACATCTAAGACAAAAAGAAAAGATTAATAGACATCACATCATACTCTTACATCTGCCAGAAATTATTAACTCATCTAATGTCGATTTTCAGATCCACAATTAAGAGTACTACTGAATGCCGTTCTTGGTCTTCTGTTAGAGACGGTCATCTGAACTACGATTTCTTCTTTAATAGATAATAAAAACCTAGTACTGTATACTTTTTATGCTTGCATGAAACAAAGCACTATTTCATTATCCATTAAGATGTACAACATTATTGAACTCGACATCTTTGCCGAATTCATCAGAAAAAAACTTGATGAATCTAATAGAATAATCATAAAATCTTTCGATTATAATTTTCCGTTACCGTCACTCAATGAAAAAATTGAATAAAACGAAAGATTTGCTTCTTGACTATTATCTCTAGGTACTTTACGACTTGCACACTGTCGTAATCATCTCCTTGAACGTGCTCGTAAGGATATGTGTCGATTTGATTATTATTTAGTACTTGACGTTGATGTAACAGCATCAGAAATATTTAACGTCAACAATTTTCTGGCAAATTTTATTTATCCATCATCTTCATGGGCAGTTATGACAGCCTCACACATAAACTCGTATTACGATGCATGGGCATTGAGATCATGGCCGACAATAACATACGATTTTTGGGAACAGGCGCGACAAGCATCATTTTTTTCCATCTCTTGGAGATCAGCAATCAAGAGAGCCGTTGATCGACACAATAAGGCGATTCCACGTAATCATTCATTAATCGAAGTTCAATCGGCTTTTGGTGGAGCAGCTATTTATGCAGCTCAATATTTAAGTAAAGAATGTGTTTATAACGGTTGGATGGATCATGGATGGTGGTTTAGTCGTGAACAATGTGAACATGTTTCCTTTAATGAATGCGTTAGACGCCATGCAGGCGAAGGAAAATTTTTTATTAATCCACAGTTTCAAAATGGATAAAATCTACTGTCAATATAGTAATTCTATAGGTTTGATTATTTATTCATTGTCAATATCGAGAAGATCACATTCATCGAAAAGATCAAAACGAAAAATCATAAGACATAGAGCGAATGCTGTGTGGTACGCGTTGATAGTGTCTTGGTATGTGTCACATCATGGGACTTTCCTACTTTTATGATGTTCAAGCGTGAAAGACATTTTTAAAGAAAAGAATTAAAAAAATTGATAGTCTTCAATAATATTCGTGTGCTGTGGCACAAAGAGAATAGTGAAGAATATCGAAAAAGAAAACTTCGAAGTATTACAAAGATGCCAGTACAAATATCATAATTCTTTTTGTTTGTATTTGGTACTCGTTGACGAGTACATTTTAATTTCCTTAGAATAAAGAAAATTTTTTACCATTGAATACGTATATCGTTAAAATGCCTATATAAACATACAGTCTCTTCATCTATTTCATTCCGAATCTTTGTCCTTTAAATCATTTATATTTTAACTTTTAAACTACTATTTTCTTGTCGATGTCAAAAAAGCACGCGAAGATTGGAAGCTTTATGCAATTGAAATCAAAGTGAACATGTTTTTCAAATAAAATTTGACACTCTTCATGATAGATTTCTCAAGAAAGAAATCAGTTCAAAGAAACTATTAT
Organism: Rotaria macrura; assembly: GCA_900239685.1. Lineage (NCBI taxonomy): Eukaryota > Metazoa > Rotifera > Eurotatoria > Philodinida > Philodinidae > Rotaria > Rotaria macrura. Next base: position 7,884 of record OENT01002481.1, read on the forward strand.
CAAGTATATCATAGTTAATTGGAAACAAAACAAAATATCACTTTCTCACACAGATCAAAAGCTCGACGGTTGTAAGTGGTCATATTTGACCTATGTGGTAGCAATCGTATTTCGTTGTATATTAAATGAGCGTAAACGATTGGATACTCGATATTCCCACCGTTTACGACAGTTATTAATCTTGTACGATAAGAAAAAAGACGACCACAATACGCTCGCTACAAAATGGTAAATGTACGGTCGTACGGTGCAGGAAACGACAGTATACGTATCGTTTTTTGGTGGTGGGAATCGTCTTTCTTAGATCTATAGTTGATATTCTTAAAGTGCTTACCAAGGAGAATCATTCCAATAGTTGGGAACCGATCATGTTTATATTGGAATTTCTATAATCAGACGATTTATCATCTGATTCTGGGCTACGAGTCAATATAGATCGACCCTTGGCGCTGGATTTGATCGAATCCTACTATCGGAATTCGATTACACCCTGTCATATGATTGGAAAGCCCTCTACTATTATAATAAAATGCTATATTCGTACATAAATAAGAAAATAGGTTTCTCCCCGAATCGGATTCGTTAGTACCTGCACAAGCAGGATTTCCCATAAGAGTTTATCAGATTCATTCACCTTGGTATCATCTATCACAAGAATAAACCAATAATTTCCATTTTTTCCTAATTAGTCGTTTACGTTTTCTACATTTTCCATCAAGATTGTTATGACAACCTGCCTCACTACAGTACTGTTACATCATGCGAGTGTGAATCATAGTTTATGATGTGCACTCGCATCCTCATATTCTACAGATTTATGTTGCTTCAATAGATTTTATTCTAAAGCTGAACATATAAAGCCTCTTCATCTGAAACAATATCTAAATTTTAAAAATAAATCACCATAACAATGGCCCGTGCTCGCATTTTATTTAAGATGTTGAATTCTATCTTCTAATTATACTGGATTTTTGATCTTGTCAATTTTTATGAAAATGATAATCATTCATCACAGTAGGTGAGGAATTACGTTTGCACGATGAATGTATACATTTTTTAAGTGTTCGCAACTAATAAAACGAATCCGGATAAATTTTATATTCGTTAAAAGTTGTAACGTTTTTGAAAACTGAAACATATGCACTTTTTACAAATAAATTTTATTTTCAAATTTTCGATGTTTTTCCACATATTTCGCTTTTATGTTTCTCTTCGCTACCACCCGGACATTGTGTACTGTCTCGATCTTCTTCGTCTATGATTTCCCATTGTTTGACTATGCTTGCAGAGATATACGATCAGACGACTAACTTATGCAATACGGAATGAGAAGATCGTATATAGGAAAACAAGAATTACTTCTAATCATCTGCGTTCGAATAGAGATTTAATTGATGGTTTTTTTTTATCATGTTGATAGTGTATAACATTGATTTACTGTAGTTTTGGTTATTGTAGAATTAAAGGAAAGAATACCTCTCACAGCAACAACAGAATTAGAAATATATTTTTTCTTCGGAAATAGAAGTTCTATAATAACAACATTTTACTATTTATTATATGTATCATTTTGTTCTGCTTCAAAATAATTTTAAAAAGTAACATGAGTGGTTGAGTTCAACACTGTAGAGAATTATATCGTTTTGAAATATTAACTTTTCGTTTCAAATTCCATAATAATATGTAGCATCATATATCTTTTGAAAGGATTCGTATATTTTCTACGAAACATTAAACAAGATTTAGAATTCCTTTGAAAATTTATCCTTGATATGTAAAGATTAAAATCCACGAGTAGATAACAAAAATTCGATTGAGGTAATCTATGCAGAACTGCACACGCGAAGAAGTCGAGAAAAACTGGATGATAGAAGTTTGTGTTTTTAATGAAATATCTAAAATTGAGTGTAATATTATGACCTAAATTTGATAAGAATTAATACTTTTAAAGATACTAATTTCAATTAATTATTTACTAAGATAGATGAAGAATGCTGATAATGTATGCGATGATACCTCTTGCTCTGCATGATGCAGTTCATGCTCAATATTCGTTTTATTCTTCTGATATGTATACAGATTCATCTCAGACAATTTATGTTCTACACACTCGATTCATTGAAAATCAACTACATTAGTATACAGTTTATAATACTAACAAATTCAATGAAGATATACCTAATAAGGTTAATTTTAAACAATTAAAATCTTGAAATTTAAGTCATAATTTGTTGATCGTCAACTGAAAACATGAATTTGCCTAGTTTTTTGAAAGCTAAATGTCAGCTTGAGAGTTTCGCATCATAATTTATAGTTCTTACTTTGGGCACTAGTAACTATGACTACGATGCTCTTCAATGCTGAATTACAAAATTTTTAGAAGTCTGCAGTAATGTGTATTGTTCTGAGTTTTTTCCCTAAAATTCACTTCTCTCAATACTCAATAATCATGTAAAACTCGATAGAAAACAACAATATCTGTTGACGTATATATCTCACTGTTGAGAAAAACTTATTTTATATTCATTCAACAATAATTTATTAAAATATTCTCTCACCGTTCAGATTTATTTTATAGACCACATTAGACAATGGACTGTTCTAATTTTTGCATCAAAATATCATTTGGAAGAGAATTGCATATAGAGAGAACTACAACTAGGAGATCAGATAATGTTATTTTTCGCTGCTATTGCATGTGAACGATCATAATTGAATAATACATGGTGTCGAACTAGGACACCATGAAAATCGATTGCTGGCTATGACTTAGATTTTTGATATGAAATCAAAGGCACAATATCAATCACATATCATTTCAAAATGTAAACCAGTTTCCTGTTGCATGTCGAACGATTATGTAAAAAGATAGTTATGGAATGTCACCCACAATTGACAGAATAAAGTAATCTTCGTGGGATGAATAACAGCAGTTACATCGTGTTTTGCATTTCAGTCTTACAGAAAGTGTACAATCAACTGTTCTTTCCAAGATGTCTACCATATAAATGATTCGTACTAATGATCTGTCACTAAGAAGATCAAGCAGTTTTACATTTATAGTTAATTTTCAAATTTATTTTGAGTAAGCTACAGAACATCTTTATTAGGAATTGTTGAATTTTAATTGCTTAAAGCATTGAGAGTTTGTTCCAGTTCAAACAAAAGCAGTTTCTAAACAATTTTTTTTATCGTAATTGCTTCTAAATATGAGCTCTAGAAATGCTGAAAATTTCATTAAAATTGCAGATCATTTTTTTGCAACGTGTCTTAAAGATACAATAGAAATATTCAGCTAGAAAACTTGAAACACTCTCTTTGTATGCATAACAGTTGGTATAGATGTAGATATGTATGTTCTTCTTCTCGTTAGAAAAATCCAAATCTACTAAAGTAAAGCTTAATAATAATCGAAATGCATAATTGAAAAACCTGAATATTAAATTATTGTGTAGAATTCTTTAAATTTCTACTTGCTGATAATATCCGATCACATGAGTTACGAATCATCGTTGGGAGAAAATTATCTTCCGTTTCATTATTCCTCAAAGAATCATGAATTCTGCACACTCATGTTGACTATCTTCAAGTTTTTCTCAAAGCTCATTACCTAGCATTGTATAAAAAGAAACCATCAGATCATATTATAAGGAAAACATGTTTTCTTTCCTATTACGTTCTAAGTTCACTAAACTCCTACTTTCATATTACATGATGTCTATTCCTTTAACCCGAGCAACGATTAGATCGATCAACATTTCATACATATAGGACCATGGATATTTTAGTTTCTTTTTGTATGCAATACAACAGAAAAGAAATACATTGGATTTAGAATTTTGAAGAATTGATTTTTAAAATAACAAAATCGATATAGTTTCAAAAGGCTTCATTTAACTTCGCATGGTTGTATTAAAAGTGGGATTTCCGGGTCGAACTGTGGCCACAAATCGTCGAAGTCGTGGTTGTTGTCGGCGAAGTATTCTTTCGTAAAATTTTTTCTTAACGCTCCTTATCGATGCAAGACAGATGAAAGGAAAAAGAAAAACAACAAAATAACAAAGAAACGAGAAATATTGTGCCACTTGAAATCCAGTATTTTTTGATAGACCGCAAAAATAAGACATGTTGATAATACTAAGTGGAACATTGAAGGCCATGTTAAGAGACGACAGAGTCATGAGTTGAATTGCCATTTTACGATGCCTACGCCATTGGATCGGTAAATGAAAACTATGTCTCTGCCAGAGGACTCGAAAAAGAAAAGCCAAGCTCAGCAATGCTTCGAGAAATGTCGGTGTTGCAATATTGACAATCCAATCCCACATGCCCATGATAGGATCATATTCATAGCATGGAGGGCCACTGCAAAGTGGCAATCTGTAGTCGTAAATGTTTTCACAGGGGAAATAATAAATGGCATACATGTAGTAAATCAAAACATATAAGGTTAAAAGAATTAATGGGAAATAATGTACCATGATGCGTTTCCTCCTAGTTGAAATCCATTGATGATGAAAAACGATAATATGTCGTTCAAAAGCAGTCCAAGCCATAAATATAACTCCTCCATCATACAGACCAGTGTCCACAAACCACCACAAGAGACATGTGGATGGACTTGATGGAACAACACTTGAGTGAACGATAAAATTGAGATAAAAAGGAATATCAATGAATTGTGTGCCTAGACCAAGAAGTAATAAAATAACGAGGACATGATTCTTGATGTTAGAACGTGATTTTCGAGCAGTGAGGATACAGAGGAGAACAAAAACTGAACAAACTATAGATGAAATGTCAAATAGAAGAAGAATCCAGAAGCGAGCAGTACGTGATAAAGAGATTTCGGTGGTAGCAAATGAACATTTTTCCGTATCATTCGAACTTTGGTTGCCACCCATCACTAAAATTTTCAAAATAATGAAAAAAATAGTTTGATATATCGAGCATCGTTCAACTTTGAACTTCGGTTGACTGTGGAGTTCTCTAGAATAGTGACGCATGAAATCATCTCAATCAACTTGGCATATACTTTACTTAACAAAATCTATGGACTTAAATTCGATGAGAGATATTTGACCACAAAAATAAATACTTAGTTGCTCACTATTGTTTTGATATATAATGATAGATTATTAGGTAAAGCAACGTTCTAAAAACCAGATTTCACATCTATACTTATTAACATAGCTTCGTGTTATAGTCAACAAACTAATAAAGTTAATCGGATTCGGACTTTGATGCGTTTCTAGACGATGCTTAATCAATTAATTTAGAAATTCTATAGTAAAACTTGAAACATATTCATAAATAGATGTAGTTGATTTTCAAGAACGAATAGACAGTTTTGGTAACATGAAATCGACATAATTGGTTAAAAAATCTTATGAAGATAAAGTGTATTACCGAAAACGTTTTCAAATCTGTGAGGAAAATAAATATATATATATATATAATTAAAAAAATTCAGTGTTGGCTAAATTAAATGAAAGTGAACTCATCTTTCTATTATATGGTTAAACGAAAATAAATTGATGGAAGGTTTTATCTTTCAAATACGTTTCTCTTATTCGATTTGTATGAAGTTTTTTTCCTATGTATCATTACAGTATTGATTCAATGAGAAACATGTGAAAATCCAAACTTAAACTTGTATAAAATCTAACCGGAAAAAGAAGTAGATCATAAACGAAGATTTTGTCATTTAATATAATCAATCATAACGGAACACATCTTCTAATTGTTGTCAAATAAAGATCATATTTTTCTTCTAGCCGATAGAAAATCGTGTAGGAACAATTCAGATGGGTATTTCTTTCATATGTACACTCTAAAACAAGTAAGTTTTTTACCAAACCCCCGAAACAAGTTCGATTGATTTGAAAAAGGGTCGGATTCCTTTCAAAGGCTTGCAAAACGATTCTTCAACTCTATGAGACCTTTAAAGGTTCTTATCTTGAATACACGGTGTAAGAACCTTCTCCTATAGAACTTAAAAACAGGTTTCGTAAAGCTGAAGAATCATTTTTCAAGCCTTTAGAGATAATGTTGTGATTTTTTAAATCTACCGAATTTCTCTCGGGTGTATGATAAAATATCGAGTGTTTTAGAGTGTACAGTCCGGTAACTAAATAAAAAGAATGACTTCGGAACGAATGAGTGAAATATGCAATGTATTTTCATCAAATATCATATATTTGTTAACTCTTGTAATTAAGTAACCGGTGGGGCAAAATCTATGAATTAATTTTGTTTTAGATGTAGCACTATAACGGAACTTCGTAGAGATTTTATCCGTTTTTTCTGTTAGAATGAGCAAAGTGTCTAATTGACAAATATAGACATGAGTAGCATTGAAAAAATTGGATACAGACTGCAGAAACTTAGAAATAAAAAGCAATTAAAAACGATTCCGCTACTTTGGTCAGAATTTTTCAATCCAAAAACATTTGCTTGAGTTTTTTTCGCATCATGCTACGATGATTTTGAGAATCGCTTATATATATATATATATGTAGTTGATTGTTAAAAACAAGGCCTTTACGTGGTATTAAAATAATTGACCTGGCGCACAGGAGAATAAACAAAAGAGTGTATTATTAAACAATTTTATTGCGCGGATTTGTAGTTTCTTATACGAAAAAAACAATATTACGCGAGAGAAGATTCATTTTTATATGAAATATGCAATGTCTAGCAATCATTCTGTTCGAATCGAATTAATTTTTTCAACTATCATTGAGACCGATGTAAAATATAGACATTAGATGGTATCATTACCCAAGCCGACAAACATTTGGAAAAACACGTTTAAAAAATCAATCGAGAACCACAATTGTGAGTGACTAGTGCTCATGAAGAAAACGAGTTTTTTACGCAGAATTTCTACTTTCAAAGCGTGAAAACGGATAAAAACTCTGGCTTTGAGCATTTAAAAACATCGTCTTTTAGGCTGTCTAATAATTGTGCGTTTTAAAGCTTAGAAAGTAAAAATTTTGCTTAAAAAAGCCATTTTCTTCATGAGCATTAGTGACTCACAATCGCCGTTCTCGATTGAATGTTTAACGGGATTTTTCCAAATGTTTATCTCGATGAGTAAGGCGTTCGTTTCAACTAGTATACAGATGTGAAGAGATTCTATTTTTTGATACTAGATTTCACTATCCGCAGCTTGTAAAATTCGGATTAGAAGAGTAAAAAAATGAGAATGGCCAGATCAAATGGGATCTTTTTCAGGCTATAAAAAACACGTTGCAGAATCGTTTTTCAATTCCTTGCATTCTGAAGATTCTTTAGTTTCTATCATGTTTTTTCAATGATATTCTCTTGTAAATTTTCACATGACACACTTGACGACTCTTTCTAACAGGAAAAAAATACGAAATCTCTACAATATTCTATTACAGTACCACGTCAAAAACAAAATTAATCCAGAAATTTTGCCCCACTCGTTAATTTTGATACGACTAGTGATTGTATAGATTAGCTCAGAATAGGTCGAATACTAAATGTTGCAACGAGACAGTATACAATATTGGATGACTTACAATTATTTTTGACTGCAAGTACTTATAGTTTAATCTAGATGTGCAACTCCTCGATAGTATTGATCAAAAATAGAGTTCGTCTATGTAATAATCTAATTTAAACATTAAGTAATCATTTAAAAATCCTAACCGAGAGTTTACGCCATGACGCAAAGCTTACACGAAAGTGGAATTCTGAGAAGTACTATTGTGTAAGTGTTTAAAATTTTATAGATTTAGTCCAAATAGCCACATTAACCAAGAGTATAAAACAAATTATGCACTCTGATGTCTAACTCTTTAATTCGTGTATTGAATGTTTTTTAAACTGTTTTTTATTTGACAAAATAACGAACGTTCATCTTTTCTTAATGCTAAAAAATTCTGAAAATTAAACGTGATGAATAATGCTATTGCGTAGTTAAATTTCTGTGTATGTTTCCATATTTCTGAATTTGATTTATTTCGAGCATAGTTTCTCGTACATCCTTAGAAGCCGTTATTAATTGTCTATTCACTCTCGAGTTCAGATTCTGTCCAAAAACAATTAAAACTCTTAGATCTACTGGCGAGACTTGAAAGCGTTTTAATAATTACAAATTTATTATATGAATGGGAATAAGTCATCAAAGTGAATTGCAAGATTTCGTGTTTCGATTATGATTACATAAAGGCATGTATTCGAGTGAAATATCCTGGAAAAATTTGATTGTCCAAAGTAAAAACGCAATCGTAGAGTTGAGATCACTACAGCCCATGAGTATATGTGTCGTCCCTACAGTAGCGACACAATTTAGGAATTGGAAAAAAAAACATTTGAGAAAACTCTTGATTTAGTAAAAATGTGTCAAAACCATCATGGCTTTTTTTTGTTCTTCTTCTATAGGATACAATAACTCTAAAGAAAGATGTTTTCTAACTTTGAAAAGCTTGTTTCGTACACTACAAAGTTAACCTCTGGAATATTTCATTTGAAGATCGTCGTTAGATAGAATTTTGAACTTAAGTAACCGCACTCAAAACTAAGACTCTTCTTGTGCCATAGCTTTATGAGACCATAAACCTTCTCTGGAAGCGAAATACTCATCAAAAAACGATATTGAAACAAACTTTCCAGTTCCGACAGTTTGCGAGATCGTAGTAAAATAAACAGTGTCACAGCATCATGTTTAGAAAAAGTGAATGCTTGATTTGAAGCAACGAAGACTCCAGCCAACAACTATTACTCAATTGAAATTCTATTGACATGGTTAAAACTGTTTTATATTCCATAAACTTCATCCTACCAACATTCACTAGATGTGTGATCCGTTTCATACAGTCTTTGGAGTAAGACGGAAGAAAATCTTAAAATATAATTTTCAATTATGTATGATTCACTTGGAAAGATAGTGTCGTGAAGTCGTTATACATTCTTTGGTGTACTCATTTTTATGATAATTATTATGTGCTCAGAGAACAAACTGACACGATATTTTCTCATTCAACAAGATAGAGAAAAGAAAGAAAAGCACGAGTACGCACTTATTGTTAATGATAATCGCTGTCAATGAAGCGGCGTTCTATCATTGTATTATGTGATAGATAATTAGATCGGAAGTGAACGAAACATAGATTCTTACAGTTCTATGCAAAATGTCACAGTATATCAAGTGGATACCTCTTTAAAAGTTATTCACACTGAGCATTCTACTGACTGAAGATTTTTCTACTTCACGATCAATATAGTTTTCATCTTCTTTGTAATACTTGGATGAATAAAATAGGTGACAGTTACTACACTAACGGATAAGATAGTTTATTTCTCAATTCGATAGGATACACTGCCATTTCTTACGATCTGTACCAATCGTTACACTATATTGTGGAATTGAAATTAGTGTAGAAGTGAATAAGAACTACAATTTTTGTTGAACTTGTGTGTAATTATTGCTGTTCCAAATAAGTGAGAACGAGAACATGCTTTTTTTCTCAATCATCATCTATTATGTCACCCAACGTGTAGTCAATCAAAACGCTATGTCATAAATAACGGATACATTATTATCCAACCGTGAGATAAGAAAAATTTGATTCCATGTCAAGCTCGTATTGAAAGAAAGCAATTCATCTATGATCATGAAATGAATGTAACAAAACGTCAGCAGTGACGTTCATTAGTCTTGTTTCTTCTAACCTATATTAAGTTTCGATGACAATACTATATCTTGTACTTGTTGCCTAAAAAACGAAATAGAATAACTCACATTAATAATTATCGAAGTATACAAACGAATAGACCGACAAGAGAAAAAAAAGAACTAAATCAGAACTGCAATGAACTAAAGAAAAAGTAGCTCAAGAAAAGCGAGAAAGCAGCTAAATCCTTTCTCAGAGTCATCATGAATTATAAATTGAATCATGAAAGTTGAAGGCTTTTTTTGATACTATTATCTATTTAGTACGATGTCAAGTTACATTCTATGTTTACAACAAACATCGATTTTACATATCAAAGAACGTATTATACATAAAAGAACATAAAGAATTTTAGTTTCTCTTTCAAGCAAAAGTTTGCGATACTTTAGATTTTGATAATATTATCGTTACTGAATATATATATATATACAACATGTGAAAATACATAATTAGCTACAGAGCTCATCGAGCTAGAGTTTAGTAGAAAAATTATTGGATATAATTAATGCACGGATTTTATCTATTATTACCTAACTAGGAAAATGTCCTTTTACAAATTTCAATCTTGATGCATTTTTTAAGAAAGAAAATTCAAAATTAACAAGAATGTGAGTGAAACACAAAGGGTTATCAATCATAGAAAAAGAGTATCAACTTATTAGCTAATTATTCATAAGTCATATTCGATGGAAAATTATAAGCGAAAAACAAAGGAACAGAAGTGAACGAATTCATCACAAAAATGTATCTGTTTTCGTCACGTGATGTCAAAGAATGTTTTATTTTCGGTTCACACTGATTTTTCTTCGGCATTGAGTCCTTACTCAATCATTGATAAAAATACGATTGACATGAATTTTCTCTCTCTAGTATTTCGCGATCATCAAAAAAGTTTCCAGATATGAGCTAAACTATCGTTCTCCATATCACTTAATGATGATGTGTTGCGGTTTAAAAATTGATCTTCGAAAGATTCAATGAGTTGTTTTGAGTCAGCCTCAATACTGGCATTCATTCAGCGAACTCGTAGAAATTTAAAATGTCATTAGTGCACATTCAACGCAAACAAACAGACAAATCACTAAAAGTGCAATGAAATGAAAATAGAAGAATAGAAAAGGTGGAACGAAGATTAGAGATAATCAGGGATAATATCAGTAGAATTATATTTGTAAGTAAAATAAAGCAAAGGTGTACGTTCTAGAAAATGTATCCTTTATGTCTTTTTAAATATAAATGAAATATTTATCCTTAAAGAATAAAGATAATAAAGTTAAAAAATAATGGAATCTTTAAATAATCGATAACACAATACTAAAATTTGTACAAGTGAGAAAAGCAGGTGTTGTCTATACTTCTCTATGGTTTATTTTGCACTTTGTTACAAGTCAATTTTTCATATCTTTGGTTAACCACAGAGTTCGAAAAATTTTAATTTATTGCGACTCCCTTAAAAATCTTTGTGGTTCACTAGCCGTACATGTACTTTTTAAAAATATCATAGTTTTCTTTTATTGGCAATGACTTATCTAATTAGAAAAGTCTTTTGCTCTTTCTGTATGTCTCAACTATTTTACCTGAAAGAGCATTAAAAATCCAATATGATTCCTTAATAGTAAATTCATTTCATAAAATAATTTTTATCGCTACCGACATCTATTTGATTATTGCAGATATTCGATTGTTGTCTATCCATATGTATGTCAGATGTGATCCCGCGGCGGCCGTAGTCTCTTTCTCAGAAAGTAATTTTCACTTTAAAATGTCGTGCCTAATATAGTATTTTCGGCTCAATTAATATCCTCGATCGCAAATTAACATATTTTTCGAGTACAAGAAATCTATTTGACTTTAAATAAATTATATACTCGAAATCAGCACGAAAAATGGAATTTGGTCATGAATATGTCAGCAAATATTCAGCTCGCTCGAAATTCAAGCGACTGGTCGTCCCCTCAGGAATGTTCGGGAACAAATTATTTTGATTAAAAAAGCATTTGAAACATAATTCTGAACTTTAAAGTATCACGTTAAAAGCTAATTTGAGGCATCTAGATATTAAAATGGTAGTTTCAATGAAAAGCAATTTCACAAATCCCTCAGAAAATGCAAAAGATACTATAGTGAAATAGTGATGTGTGCATTTCTTTGATTGCACAACTCTCACTATCGTTTTATCTATCATTAAAAAAGTCCTTTATTCTTTTATCTTACCGCTGTTTATTTTATCTTCATCCTTTTTTTTTAAAAGGAAAATAGAAAGTTACCACATTAAATTTGTTAAAGAAAGATAACAATATTGTTTTATTACGAGATGAAAAAAAGCTAGAAGCTTGTAAGATTATCTACTCTTCCTTGATCACCAAGGAGTAACGGAATCATCTTCCAATCTGCTTTAGATTAATTATTCTCCAAAAATATTCATGTTGCATTATTTAGAATTTTAATGTTTATACTTTGACTCGTAAAAAATAATTCATGGATTTTTATTTTCTTTATCTTGATTTTATTAATAATTGACATTTAATTTTCTTCGAATTCATCTAGTAAGTAGCATATCTATTTTGTAACTAGGTTGTCTTATAGTTGAATCCAAGAGAACTTAGAGAATGAATAATTAATCTTAAACAAGGAATACATCTGAACAAAAGGATGAATGCATTTCATGACTATCAGATAAGAACAAAAGAATGAAAGATTCTTAGTCGTTTTAGAATTCTTTATACGATACCAATAGTGTGGAGTTCGGCAAAAATTTGAAATTCATTATTCCTCATTGTGACTTTTACTGATGAATATCATGTTTTGAGAAGAGAATATTTTTCCGTTGATAAAAGTTACTTTCGATTTTATGAAGAGTGTTCTATGTTGTTGCATTCAACGAATAGTTTTTAATGATCCTACTTAGAATGCAAGTGTACACTTGGGAAGTACACAATCTGCAAATGGAATCTCATCCAGTCTCATTCGATTATCAATGAGAACATTCCTTAGTTCATCTTGATACGAAAGGATCCTGAATCATCGTGCTTCAAAATTCACCGATGTTAAAAGTCTCGTTGATTTTAAAAACAACTAACAGACATGAACTTAAAAAAACCTTCAGGACTTATCAAGTTCAGTCAAATTTGAAAGTTAAACTATTCATCATACACACATGTTTGTGATAGCTAAATGGACCGATGAGTCGAAAACAATACTTTAAATATTTATTGAATATTTCTTCCTATCACGAATTTATGATTCGGCTAAAATGAAAACGAGATACCAGAGAGCTTTCTCGAAATCAAGGCTAAAGGTTTAGGGAGAAACATTAGTTTGGGGAAAAGTTGTTAAAATAGTCAACACAATCAAAATTACATTACAAATGGCTCAGTGTTGGTTTCTTTCTTATCATAATATAAAAAATATTGATGATCGATATTTTTCTGGATGGGATGGTGCTGATATTGAAGTGACCAATTGAAAGTTAAATCTCTATTCATGCAAGGGTAAAATTGGATGCGAGTCTCTGTAAATTAAAATTGTCATATTTAGAAAAGGAACAATAAACAGCTGTTAATAGTTTGAAAAAATAATATTGAATCATTTCCTCAGAGCGAGTCTTGCTACTTTCGTTATAGATGTCATCTGTAAAAAGTTTCAGTACGATGTATAGTTTCGAAAAAAAGCATAAAATATCTGGTTATTAAGATTCACTGGCCATCGACCATGGTTGAGCAAGCCTTCTGTTTCTGAACAATTCATGCACATTGGCGTCGGCGTAGGCGTAGGATGGGAATATCCATTGATAGTGATAAATGTAGCAGTCAGCTGATTTCTATAACGATTGTTCAAATCAGCAATGAAGTTTTGACCACCTTGGCAAATACCAGCAGAGTCGTATTCGTTGACTAAATCGAGTACTGATGTACGCTGCGATGGATAAGGTGTTTGTGGGCACGGATCATTATTATTTTGATAAGGATTCGTTGATGAGTATACAGCTGCAGCAGCAATCGTGGGTGTATTGAGAGCGTAGAGCAATGCCATGGAGGCCCCGTTACTCCAACCAGAGAGAAACACACGAGAAGAATCAACGTGAAGATTGGACATGTGATACAATACTTGATTAATGAAATAGTCAATAGTCTCAACATCGACGTTCATTTCAGGATCAGTCC
>OENT01002482.1:0-21744 GCA_900239685.1 Rotaria macrura
TCCAGTGACAAAGATTCCAACAATTTCCGACGGGATCCGATAGGAATTTGTTGGATTCCGGTCGGAATTCGTCGGATTTCTGATGAGATCCGATTCTTGGATTCGTCGTCCTGGGTTCTTTCAGAGACATAAATGATTAAAACACTAAGTAGCCTCGACTAGATGATAAGCTCAGATAGATCAAATCTCATTGTTGAAAAGAAAAAACGTTTTGAATACTGTACTGTCATGAGAACTACATAGAAACAATTGATTCGATATCTTTAGTTCAATTAAAATTTGAATTGAAATACTTAGAAAATTAAAAAAAGAACAGTAAAGAGGTACTTTGAAGTAACCTGGCTGATGGAGAAGTCTTTTAGAATTATATAAGCCACGTGAAACTTCGTTGAGTACTTTAAAGTGCCGTAAATCACGTTGAAATATCGCCTGAGTACTTCTATATTTAATCAGCATAGTTTTCTTTGACGAGTTAAGTATAGAGATTGATTTTTCAATTAAGTGAAATGTATTAGATCTTCTTTTACTATTCATAATCATAACAATCGAATTTTAAATGGCTTGTGCCATCCGTGTATGTAGTTGCCGCTTAATTAGGATAATTAAAGCTATAAAATAGATATTATTTAGACTATTGCATCATTGAAAAATGTTACAACGTTCAATCTGCACTATGTGACGCAGCAGTTGTACAGTAATATGTAGAAATCTATTTTTAATTTCCTTTCCAATTAACTTTTTTTCAGATAATTTTTGCTCACATGATAGAAAAATGAGTAATTGGTTGTTTAAAAAATTTTGAATCATTTTATGTTGATGTGTTTTTTCCTTTTTAATATTGTACTTAACGATAGGCTTCATAGAGGTCACACGATGAGTGGTTACTCCTTTAAATGATGACCTTGTCATTTGAACAGCAATAGTATAACAAGAAAAAGTTTTTGAAAGCTAAAAGATATTTCTTAAATTCCTTAAAAAAAAAGATGACATGTGTTAAGTGATATTCAAAAATTTCTCGACAGCCATAACAAGTACGGACGTTTTCAATTACTAGTAAGCGAAAATGGTGACGAAATTCATCGTCGACAAATGCACTAAATCATTAATTGAAGAGAGAAGTCAGATGTTAGTGCTGTTCAGACATGATAAACTGTAATCATGATAACTATCTAGTTTTTGGTATTTTGAAAATGCGAATTAGAATCTCTTTTCAAAATCAGAATTCTTTGATTCATAAATACTCTTTAAGTTAGATGAAAAATGAATATACTTCGAATAAACAGTGTTCTATTTTTATTTTTCCTTACGATTCAAAGCAAGTACTCTAGAAAAGGATTTAAACCTAATTTACTAATCGAATATTGTGTTTAAAATAGTTTTTTAATTGTTTTGCTCATCAATCAACACCTAGACGCTGTTGTTTAGTTACTTATCGCGATATGAGACTTTTAAAATTGAAATTTTCATAAAATAGTTTTACAACTCTCACCATTGTCTGAATCGGATAATTTGGCATTAGAGAGATTCCTATAGACTAAGTTTAGTTTTATTTTATCATCATTTTTATAATTAACCATATATTTCTTTAAAAATAGAATTCCAAACAAGCATGTGCTGATAAAACAACGAAAAAACTGTTCTTGTATATAGAATAGTTGAAAAAATAACAAATCTTTACAGAGTTTTTGGTTTGGAACATACCATTAACTCTGTATGTCGCTTTCAAAACATAAAACAAGTGCTTTAAAACAAACTTCCATAACTTTGTGATTCCACGATGCAAAAATAATACTTTATTCAAATACTGAAAACTAATTGCCACTGTGGTGATGGACCACGAGGTTCACTATTCTCGAGTGTTCCAGGACGACGAACAGATACACATTCATGCACGTTCCGATTATGCTCAACATATTTTACTGCTGATGCAGTTGTTTGAGCAAGTTCGCTTCGAAGATCAGCGATCTGTTGATATCGTATTTCAAGTTGATTTTTATACGCCTCGAGTCTCTTTACTGTTAATGTTAAATTTTGTTCTTCCAATTCTAATTGATCGATCTGTTGTTTTAATTCATTTTCAATAAGTTCTCGTTTTCCTTTTAACTTTCTTGCTGCTTCACGGTTTATTTGGCGTTGTCTTTCACGTTTTGCAGCTGCAACACCTTCAAGTATAGCGAACTTCGAACGACGACCAGTTACCAATGTAGGCATAATACTTTGACGAACTGCTACATTTATGGGTCCATATATGACAGTAATTTCAGTTTCCTTTTGCAAACGCTTTCGCGTCTTAGATTGATTACTATGATTCGTCTCTAACTTTGATGGCACGTTTTCATTCAGCAGTTTGTCATCGCTCATAACGATAGAATAACTACATTCGTCAGTCGATTCACGGTGTGAAGTGTCTATTGTATCATTTGATGCAGTTGGTATGGATCGAGATGGCAACGAACCACCAACATCCATTTTAATTCATTAATTAACAATAATTTATATTGAATATGTCAAGGATGCAAAAAGACTATGCACAACGAACGATCATGGGCCTGTTAATGAGTATGTTTGATAATAACAGAGAAAGAAAAAGAAGTTTTTTAAAAAAGAAGTGAATCTTATTTATGACTCGTGTTCGTCCGAGTGAAACAAGAGTAGCGAAGAAAGAACGTATAGAATATTATAAGTTACTATCATTATAACCTTTTTTTATAAATCATGAGAGATAGAAAACTAAATCTATTCGTTATTCTAACTTAATCAAATAGGAGAACCATATGACATTGCGTTCATCACAAAGGATATCGAGGTTATCAAAAGACAGAATGTGAAGATACTTCAGTAAAATGTAGTAAGTCACTGACACATTGTTGAACATATAACCACATGATTTCATTGTTTTCCGCTACTGTGCATAAGAGGGAGCGAAATCAATTAAAATTGAGATTCTTCAATATTTTCTAAAAATCTTCAGATGAAAAATCTAAAACTTTTCTAACTGAAACCTATGTTTTTAATCTTTTTTTCCGCAAGAGCACGAATATCTACTTGCTTATCAGTTCAAAAACATATCCAATTGTTCAAGATGCATACTGTTTCATTTATAATGATGATTAAATAAAAGATGAACGATGTATCATAGGAATAGAATTCGTATTCAAACTATATTTGATGATGGCAGTGTATCTGTTTGTTTATCTTAGCTTAGAAGATGGAACAAGAATTCACAACATCTATTCAACTTGATCTATCGTACGGTTTCTTATTCAGATGCATGATTTTTATCCATACACTATGTCTGAGTAGAGCTAGAAATCTTGGAAAAAAGTTTTTTTATATACGTGCATGAGCTATTGTAGCTGGTCATAGTGTTTATGATTTTATTTTCATGAAATCCAATTCATCGATACACCTTCGGCTTACATCAAGCTTGTGTTGCCTATCGAGTACGTGTTTTACGATTCTCTGTTTATTTGAATTCTTGATTTTTTATGTTTAATGAGCCGATGAACTGAGGCAGTCCATAAAAAAACAACAGAATGAAGGAGTGTACTTTCTTTGTACGAAAAACGTTTTCTGACAAAATTTTCCGTGTAGGATTCCTCATGACTCGATGGCAGGGCACGAAGGTCAGTAAATCTGAAACGTCGAGTTGAATATGTAGTAGCTACGTCTTTTATACACACCTCCTCAATACAAGCATGCAAATATTTTCTTCTTTCTATCTGTCTATTGCCTTTGGCGAACATCATTTAATCATACTGTTTACATACAACGTTTGCCGTTGTTTTGCATCGCACGAAAAAAAAAACATACTTAGTCAAATTTCATACGAGTCATAAAGAAAGCAAATGAAAATATCCTTTTTGTTTTAGTTTTCAAAGCTTTCTAAAGACAGAGATAGACATTTTTCTTCGGTAACTCTACAACTTCTGGAATACTAAAATTATAAAAATAAGATATTCATGAATTTACTTTTCTTCGTCAAGACATTATCATAAAGAAAATGTTTTACATGTATCTGTTAGCTGTGCATGCGAAAGTCATCTCCAAAAAAATATCATTTTACATTGCATACATAAAGAAATTAGATAAAAATGAACTCTCGATCCCTGTTTCCGAGAGCATGATTTGTCGTTGTGATGCAGATTGTTTCTCAGGAAAGTCGAAATTTCTTTGTCTTAGTTGTGAAACATCGTTGTTGATTTTCATATGTTGAATGTCATGTTATTCTTGTATTCCTATAAGCTGCTCTATAGTGACATATTAAAAAGTAGATATCTGTGTCCCAAAGACATTATTATGTAACATAGAGAAATAGAATCAATCATATCCAATCACTCACTAGTATTTGTGATACGAATGAGTCCTTTTTTTCATCGACATTAATTCAAGTATCACAAGGAGAAATACGTCGAGACAGTG
The DNA here is from genome assembly GCA_900239685.1 of Rotaria macrura. Lineage (NCBI taxonomy): Eukaryota > Metazoa > Rotifera > Eurotatoria > Philodinida > Philodinidae > Rotaria > Rotaria macrura. The sequence goes on from OENT01002482.1 coordinate 4,423, forward strand.
ACTTAAACCTAAAAATTTTGAATAGAAGCAATCGAGAGAAAATATATACAATCATTTTGATACAGATGACTAAGCAAATTTAACAGTACTATTCATCTGATAGAAGATTCACTAACATATATCGATAATTCGAGTGTGATCGTTCTGAAGACGATTGGCATTATTTCTTGGCTTTTCTTTTCTGTAATTATTTTTCGGACATTATCTGATAAAGAATCGTAAACGACGTCTATTTGAAAATAATTTTCCTTCCATCATCAACAAGTCTTATTTACACAGGATGATCAGCAGGGTCGTTTCAATACTATGGAAGTTATGGATGAATGACTCTACTAAATTGAAGAGGGCATGGTAAACTATCGTGACGTTTTTCTTTGTGTGCAATTAAGCATGCACCGGAGTCAATTTTTATAGAACATTTGACTTCTATCAAATAATAACTTTAATGTCCGTGAAAGGAAAGAAATATTCGAATACCTTGGAAATTATCTTGAATAACTTTTATCACACAACAACTAGTATGACAAGTTATCTTGAAAACACGCGTACAACTAACTGTAGGAACGAATTATCTTCAATTATGTATTGAATTTGCTTGTGATTTATTCTTTAATTTATAATATCAATACGAACGAATGTTCTCGATGTATGTCACTGTGAAAGAAAGATAAATTTATGAAATTTATCTTTCTTTCACAGTAATTCATATCTTCGTATCGTCTAATGTTACTTGCAAGTGATGGAACTTGTTGAAATGAAGTTTTCGTGCCATGTAATCTTCCTATCTACTTAGACAGTAGTACATTTTTTGGAGAGCGTAATAATTCTGACGGCATAAATTTTATTTAACAATGACATTCTGCATGACTGTGTAAAAATGAATCAATGACCAATTACACTACAACAGTTTTATTGATCGAAATGGCCATTAGTGAAGTAAAAAGAAAAGTTTTTCAAATTCAAAATTGCTCGTAATCGTAATTAGTTGTTATTTTAGATATCTGACGGGTCATAAACGACCTAGAAAATATTCTTTTTCTAAAATACGTCCATAATAGGTAACGATAAAGAAAAAAAACATGTTAGAATAAGAATAAATATTACAAAATCTATGATACATCTTTCAAAGAACCATGCTCGTAAACATGAGTATGATTCGCACATTTATTGTTCTGAGAATGCGAGACGGTTGATTGCTAAAGATTTGTTTTCATTTTTCGCACAACTAATCAAATTATGATAAAATATCCAGACTGTGATATAAATAATACATGTCATCGATATATGTTATTTGAGTTGTTTTAAATAACAAGTGATTCATACATTTTTTTCACCTGAGTATCTATCGACGAAAAAAAATATAGGCGTTCAAACGAAATAAAAATATAGCCTATCTATTGATTGGTTCTTTTTTTGTTTTCATTAGATCACTGCGCCGTTGTTATCTATGTACATATTTTAGAATTACAAAAATTATTATGCTAGATTTTAATTGCATTCGTAATAGAAATAATTCAAACAGACAACAATCATCATTCTGAAAATGTTCAAATGCTCGTGCATAAAATGTTTTTTTGTCTGTATCAGAAAAGTGTAACATTAATAGAGCTCGCTAAATATAAATTTTCATTATTTCGTAAAATTATAAATTTTAACTGTAGAGGGTATTTAATTAATTTCTACGTCATCATTTCTTTTGCATATTTCGAATATATCTATATGTTCGGAAACCATTAAAATCGTTCTGATAATGAACGATCTTCTACGGTCGATTATTGAACTGGTAGTGTGAAAGAACAGTATATTTACGATTACATGTCGTTACTTTACATATCTAAGAGTATTGCTAGAGAATTACATGAACGAAGAAGAGTTAATTCATCGTTTTGACACCGTTAAACATAGTGAGTTGGCTACAAAATAAATCAGTTCTCTATATGATGTAAAATATATAAGATATGACAAAAATATTGAGCCGGTTAACTGTACTCCAGTTTACAAATTATCTTCAATGTAAGCTCTAGATTCAGAAATCAAAACTGGAGTCGATGCACTCAGACAAGCAAATGTAGTCAATTATCTAAATATTGTCAATAGATGTTTTAGAAATAGAACGAAGAAGAAGAATAAACGCGTCGTTTCTATGATTCGCGGTGCGAACTTCAAGATTTGTGACATGGTAAACATTCAATAACATTTTCATCGTGTAATAGCCTCCAAAGTTATTAGTGAGATCACCTATTGAAGAATTTAAATCGTTAAGTACAGGATTGAACTTCAACATTTTTTAAAAAATTATCGTCTTTTCTATTATCGAGATGTATTGATACAAACACTTAACGTATCAACAGTGTCGCAGAAATTTTCCAGTACAAAATTTAATATGGCCCGTTTAGCTTCCGTTTTAATTATTTTTTTAGACATAATTTATTTATCGAATCTTTTATTCATTGTCAGCATCTCATCAAATGAATTCTTGATTTAACTCATTGCACAATATAATTATTATGAATGAAACAACCTTTAGAAGGAAATTATATAGATTGAATATTGAGCTTAATCAGATAGACAATGTGACCATGTTTATTACTTAAATCTTATTCGAGAACTCTTCTATAAACGAAAAACATATTTTATCATTTTGCTTCCTACTTCTCTCAACGGACAATATATTTCAGCATTTCTCTTCAAAAAATAAACATTTCTCCTTGTTAGCTCGTATCGACGAGCATAAAATAGTTTATTTATTTCATAGGCTAAATCTTCGCTTTATGTCCTTAAATCACTAGATATAATTATATACGTATATGACAATAACGAAAAGAAGAAGAGAAAGAAAATAAGAGAGAGAAACACAAACACAATAACAAATGCAATAAAGACATGAGAATGAGAGAGAAAGAAAAAGGAGATATCAAGGGAAGATAGGTGATGAGTCAGTATGTATGAGAAAGGTCGAAGAAAAAAATGGCGACGAAAAATATGTCGAAAAAAAAAATGTCGATGGAAAAAAAAGTCGAAAACTAAGGTCTTCATGTTCTGCATGACAAATTATTTTTGTTCAACACAACTGTATTCCCACGTACGAAGTAAAGAGTCTTTTCAAAAAATTCATTTTTTCGACTATGTGTCTGCAAAGCGGGAACATCATAATAAAAAAAGCAATGGAATATCATATTGGTGTTGATTTATTTGTGAAGATTTTGAAAATTATATGATGAATAATGAAGGAAAGCTTCACATTTGAAAAATTTTACAGACGGCCCATGACGACTGATCCGAGTGGTGGTTACCATTGGATCAAATCGGAAAACAAACGGATCCGATAGAAATCCGTTGGAAGTTGTCGGATTGACTGCGATCCCTGTCAGAATAACAAGGATTCTGACATGATACTATTGGAATTCTTGGGATCTGATTGGGCAACTTCGTCCTGTGCTATCATAGACGTTTACCAATATATCTGTCTAAAGATCCTGAGGTATGATACAACAAAATTTATTATCTTATTACATGAACAAAATGTGATTAATACGTCCCAATGATACCTATAATCTTTATTAATTAAACAAAAGCTCACATAGCTTTTCATAAAACGGATTCTGTCTATTGCTAGGTAGATGGGACTGGTACAAATAAGTCGATGGTTGAAATTAGCAACAGAAAAAATGATAAACGTGTAGAGTTCGAAAGCATGGTTTTAATAAATATAGAACGAAAGAAAATAAATATTGTTTTGTGTTGACATCTTGAAATTTTTGACATTTTGTTCTTCTATATTTTTTTCCTTCGACAAAAATTACTTCGACATTTATTTTTCGAGGCTTGTTCCTTCGACATTTTTTCCTTCGGTCTTTTACCATCCAATCGATGAATCATCGCTAACACTCATGGTCTTACTCATTTATCTATTCATTCAATTCAGTTTCTATATAACTAGTTGATTGTAGAGACCTGCAAAGTCAATTTTTTTATTCCGAAACCCGACTTCAACTCCAAAAAATTTTGATCCCACTGACTCCGACTTCGACTCCGAAAATTTTCGTTTTTTTCTAACTCCGACGGAGTTGGGGGCTCCCCGCAGGTCTCTAGTTGGTTGCTAATTCATTCTTGTCATCCAGTCAATAGTCAAGATTGATGAAAAAAGCATTTTTTATTCGCTTATTATTTTCAGCTATACATAAATAAAACACATATGTGATCATTGATCCTTGATGATCAGATGATCTCTTAATTAGGAACAAGAGAGAGAGAGAATAGAAAAACGAGAAAGTTACTCTCTTCCTATTGTAAATGTCCTTCCAGAAACAGCACCATATCGTAACTTTTTCGAACAATTTAATCTTTTCAACCTTTCTTATCTGTAATTCCAGCTCTTAGGGAATGGTATCAAACTTTTTTCCTTCGCACTCCTTATTGTCTTTCCCACTACCGCAGTGTTTCAGCTGAATGGTTCATCACTCGACTGAGATACGAGAGTGGTAAGTCTGAAAAACCATTTCTTTTCCCCCTGTCATCCGTATAAAGTGATATTTCTAAAGGAATGAAAAAGGAAAAGGTGAATGTTCGTTTTGTGCAGAATTTTATTCTTTGTCCACCCATATGATTTGCGTTTGATTTTGATTTTTTCCGATTCGGTTTCGATGAAATCAGATTTACGCTCAAATTGTAGACTCAGTTTCAAACGATCGTAGAGCGGATAAGGAACACACTTTTCAAAACTCCAAACGGCTAACTGATAGAGCGTAAAAAATACTGCATAGTTACCTGAAAATAATTGTGGTAAACGTTTTTTAAATTAGTTCAGAAGGACGCAAAAATTTAATTTTTATTCACATTGTAGACCCAGTTTTTCAATATTATTTTGCCTTTTATTCCTAAACGACTTGAAGAAAATCAGTCACACTGTCATAGAAAGATGCAGCATGAAAAATGAAATACGAATATCATCGATTGTTTCTTGTTTCCCCTAGTTTTACATTCTACCTCAAAATGCTGACTCAGTTTTTGCTTATCGATTTTCAAAATGATGTCGAGAGAAAGTATTATTGTCATATATTCTTCGACATGTGATAACCTGCTTAGCACTATCTAAAGATTTTAAAATTTCTTCTGAAATTTCAGGAACTGGACTTTTGTGACGTGGTTTTCAAAATGAAATGTCACAAATGGACTTAAGACTCATACTTGGCACAATTTTCTCTAAAAAACGTTTTTTGTCGAACAGCCACAGTTAAGAGTCGAATATCTCAGCGAAGACGAGTGAAGTAGTTTGGAAATTTTAATCACAGATTCAGTGAAGGATTGCAAACAAAATGTACGAAAAGCATTTTCTCTAGAAGCATTTTTTATTGTTTTTTGTTAATTTTACAAAAAGGTTACGATTCATTCATATGAATACGTACACTCATTCTATCAAATGAAGACAGAACTGAAACGATGAGAGAGTAGATAGTGAATACCACCGAATGAAATATAAAGGAAATCAGTTGAAAGGAGAATAGAAAACAAGAAGATTCAATTGAAGATGATGCATCACCAAATTTCCTTGAGGCTCTCGGTATTCTTCAAAGATTACACGAATTTACGTTGAAAGAAAAACTTAATCGTCCATTTTGATCCAAAAGTCTCTAAACAAAGTAGCATAATTGACTTTTCAAAAGCTCTTGATAAAATTGAACTAGTTTTTAATAATTTATATAAAACAATAATTTTCTATTGTTTTTTTTAATTAACATGATTTTCAAAGAATCATTTAAAAACGGAGCGGTTCAATATATTTCGATTTTAATAGGTGATTTTCAATAGGTTGTATTTATAAAGTTATTTGTGAAGAGATTAATGATATGAACAATATCCCGAAAACGTCTTATATGCAGCATGAAATGCATAAAGATACTTTGATATTCTTCGATCTCTCTATTAGTTACAATTGAAGAAAAATTGAACATCAATGAAAATTGGACACTTTGAAAGTTTACTTAGGTGTCCACTACAGACAATGTATGTTGTGCATGATGTGAAAAAGCTAGAAAATACATGAGCAGAGAATGTGACATTTTTACGTTGAAATCTAATCACAGAAATGAAAGATTACGTTTAAAGGAATCTTGTCTGTTCGTATTATGTTCTAATCATATTAGAATAGTTATCAAACATGTCTTTACTAGTATAGGCTGCAGAATGATTGCAGTTAAATCAAGTCTCCCTACTGCAACTGACTAAAAACACTATCAGCCTGAGTTATAATCTTCCGATTGTAATAACAGTTTTCATTGATTCATACAAGTTTTCATTATTATTATCGATTGAAAATTTATAGAAAAACTTAGTTTAATTGATGAAAATCAATCTTGATCTTTAACGGAGGAAAATTAACTAAAGTTCAAATTCTTTATGCAACTTCAATTGATTATCATCAAAGTTAATTGTACTATTCAATGAAATTTCATTGTTTCAATTGTTCAGGATTAATTTGATTTCAATTCTAATGTATTTGCATGAGCCAACGGTCACTTACGAAGTGATCTCCTTCGAGTGTATACAATGGAAAGCGTTTTAGATTTTATTGCAAGTTTTTATTCCTTTATAAGTGAAATAATAATCTAAAAAGTTATCATTTCCCGACGCTAAGTAAAGAAAATGTTTTTCTATCATTGATGGTTTCGAGAAAAATCAGACATATAGATTGCATCGAAGTTGTTATTGGTTCTGACGATGTTCTATTTTACCTTGAGAATAATTTAAATTTTAACAGAAGACGAATTTTTCTTGAAACTGTTCTTCGACTTCTGTTTTTTATTGTGAAATAAAGACATTATAGGATTCTGCTTGGCTAGTATTAGTGTACGACAGAAGTATTGTCATTCAAATATCTACAAGATTTAAAAATAATTTTAAACGGAATTAGATGTCAACAGAAAAGCCAAAGTCCAACAAATACTTCATTGGGAATAAGTGGGTTGGAAAGAAAATGTACACTTATCCTATCTTATGGCAATGAATCATCCGTCAGAAGAACAAAAACTAAACAATAATAAAAAGAACTTTCACATTTAATCAAACTTACTCAAAAATGTATCTTTCCTAGCTGGAGACCATTGAAACTTACCCACTTCCAGTTTATAGTCGGCTAGAGTCTTTTGACCTGACTGACTCCACCGTCTGTTTTAATAGAATAGTTCAGAGAGAGATAAGGACACTTTAATTTATAGATACACTAGTACAAAGTTAAATTTATCTGAAATGAATTAATATGGAATTTCAAATAGGTAAACCTACTTTAGATATTATTCAAGTTTTTAAGAAGTTTATATTTGGATTTAATACTATTCTTCTGAGTGTAAATGGATCACTCTTAACGAAGATAACCAACACGTTTTTCACGTGCGTCATCAGATGAAAGACTTGTTAACTTTTTTGTTCATTAGACAAATGATCGATTCGCTTCACATTTGATGAAAATGTGGATAAGTGAAGTCAAACGTGGAGTTTCTATTCTAGTGAGATGTTTTCGAATTGGAAAATAAGAGCAAACAATAATAACTATCACGAATTGATTACTTTTTTAAATAGTTTATCTGTGAATATATTCTAGACGAACAACTAGCTACAAACTTCAATGAAGAATTGTTGTTAACGTTCAAGATTCATTTGCAACTCATCTATTCCTCACTGATCTCGAATAATTTCTTCTCTCGAAATAAAACTACAGACGCTGGAGAAAAATCGATCTTACTATAGTTACGGAAAAAGTTTACAACATTTGCAATAATGATACGTCCTGTTCGAATCTAATCGGCTGTTCGATTGAATTTCGAGTGTATATTAGAATTTCTAAATATTTGATTCATTACAATACAAAATTAATTATTTAACATCATAATTGTGATGTACACAACAAAATGCACTATCTGTTAAAATCAAAGATCAAGAAATTACTCGTAATCATGAAGCTCTCTTTGTTGCAAAGAAAGAATATAGTAGGAATAAGCAACGTTATTCCATACGTATTGCTCTGTAATTAAACGAGTTTCAAAATATTCTTCTCTGACATAGTATGAAAGTTATTTCTGCAGTAATGAATAATAACGGGTATTTCAATTTAATGCGAATAACTAATACGTTGTGTTGATATGAAGTCATTTTAAATTCATCAATACTCAAATATCAAGCGAAAAGAAGCATTCTATAAAGCCGTTGTAGTCCTAAAAACACAAATTATTTTTGCACGGCATCTTATTTTGAAGCGTTAATTTGCACAATTCGTTGTAAATGTTCGAACATCAATGTTTACATATATCTGTGGCAGGAGAATTTAGAATCTAGTTGAGAGTGGAATGTTTTTATTATTCTATGAATATTGCGAGAAAGTGATTTATAGAAATTAAATTTTGTTATTGAGTTATATGAGATACGTTGATGACATCTGTAATAGTAAAACAAATGATTATGTTAGCATGATTGATTAATGTTTTTTCTGATGGTTTGAAGAGAGAAAAACAAATTAAGAAAAATATTGAGCTTTTAATGATTGGGGCATAGGGACATTGATTTTGTTTTGTTTCTTTAGTTTGAGAAAAGAAAAAGATTTTTAGTTCATTTATTTTCTCTAGATGAAGAAAAGAAAATGATTTTCGCTGTCTCAAGCAGGTGGGATGGGATGGGAAGTTTCTTTAATTCGTATGATATGAGAGGATAGTAAAGGTTTTTTTTCGATTATCAGTGAAATTAATAAACAATTTTTTATACGAATAGTCCATTTGATGAGTTATGATCTACCATCTTTCTTCGTTAAAAAAATAACTGAGCTAATATAAAAGAAACTTCATAATTTATGTGTAGCCATAGCCTGTCTCATAGCGACGAAGATTGAAAATTAAAACTCAAATTAATAAACAAATGAGAAGAAAATATTAGATTTAGTAGATTCTACTAAAGTATTAAAATGTAAAACCGGGATTAATAAATATTTATATGACAATGTAATATAAATAGCGTAATCAGCGAAGTATTTTATTTCCTTTTAATATTATAGTATGAGTTCAACAAGATATATTCATTGCTCTATGACTCATGCAAGCGATATGAGGAGTATTGAGATTAATGAAAAATAAGAAATAAAATTTTGTTTTGTTTTGTTTTGGTCACCAATTTGAAAAAGAAATCTTAATTATGATACATTAGATAATACATTGCTAATCTAACTCATAGAAAAAGTTTGCATATCGTTCATATAACTTTATTTGCATTTTGATTCTCGAAATACATTTTTTCTTTTCTTTTCTTTTCTTTGCTCTCTTTAGTGTCTATTTTCTCTATCTTTAATTAAATCTATTATTCCAATCTGAACTAAATTCTCATGTCAACTGTAACATATCCATTGAATATTGATCGTAGGAACGATTAATCGCTATTATTTAGATATTGTGTAAAATTTTGTATCGTCATGTTTTCTCACATTCCGAGGTTCTCTGTTATCAATGACTATTAAAGCGAAAAGAAATGCGACAGCGACAGTATAAGATTAATACTACAGAAAAAAAAGAAAAATCGAAAACATAAGAATATGTTTTAATGCTTCAACTGAAACATAGGATAGTTATAGATCGGAATATGAGCTCAACAAACATGTTTGGTACTCAATATTGTTTGTATAATACGAGAGAAATTTGTTTAAAAGCATATTAAAAACAAATAAACAATGCACATTGACGTTAGAATATCGTCTTATTGTGTTTGATCAGTGTGAAAATAATTTAAAGTTCGAAAGAATAATAGAATATAAAACATTATCGTTCAATATAATCTATGCTTCGCTGGCTTCACGCGGTCCACTATCACTTTATTCAAGTTATCTTGAACTTCTTCATCAAAAAAGTATAAGTGAACAAAGTAATATGATAGTTTTGATCATACATGTCAATCGTTTCTGAAATTAGTTTGATGCAATGCTGATGATTAAGAAACAGAAATCGACACGAGAAATTCAGTAGATATTGTATCGATTTTGAGTTAAAATTATGATTGTATGTTTTGTAGACAATCGGAAATCTCAAGTCTTTCTTATCAATGTATTCTATATACCCACAATAGTTTTGAATGGAGTAGCAACGTCTCCAATCGATATACATTAACAAAAATGCTTAGTCGTGAAAATAACAGATCTTACAAAAGTTGAAAATTCTATGTAAGAACAGTGTGCATTTGTCGTACTTATTTGTGGTCAAATCAGTTCGACTCGTGCTCATTTAGGAAAGGAGAACTTGGATTGTTTCAGACTTCTTAATAACAGAGAGATGAATGAAGTTAGTCTGATAAAGAATCGATCATTTGAAATTTAAAATTCTGAATAAACTATTCAAAGATTATTAGAGTTAATTTTATGATCATTTAACTCAAATCAAAAGTAACTCAAGACTTGTAATGTTACTGTCATAAGATGCTACAATTATTCGACTAACTTTTAATACGATAATAGAATGACTCGCTTAAATTTTCATCGATTTGAAAATAGTGAAATAGATATTGAAAAGAAATCTTTACTACTGATGGAGCAAGTGGTCGTCATTTCGACCAATTCTCCACATTAGCCACATGACGACAGTTTGATCTTAAATTTCATTCTTAAACTTTTCGTAGGAATTCTGATCTGCACTCGAATTTTTCACTGATAAAAATAATTTTTGCTTTTCGATGCATTGAATTTTCAAGATAAATTCTCAAAACATAGACACAATATAACTATGGATTTGTCTGAAAAAGTGATATAGCGTGATTCATCGAAAATTTAATAAAATGACTATGACTATTAGATGATGAATCATAAGCACGAACGATTTTCAGGATTCTCTTTATCTTTCGAATAATATAGCTCAGGGTCGAAATTATTTCGGGAACTTTTCTCGTAAGGTATCTTTGATACCATGAATGAAAAATTTGATAGGAACTCGATTGTGAGGGAACGAAATCGATTACAACAAACTAATTGCAGTTTATCGTTTCTTCGTTCACTTAATGATCGTAGTCTTCCGTCTACAGGAATAAAATTCTTCTAAAAAGAAAAACAATTCAACATGCATGCATCGAAAAGTAAGGTGCAACTAATCCAAAATTCGAGTACAATTCGTTTTGGTTTTTTTAATATATCATTCGATAAAGAAGACAACGTAGAGATCACGAGTATCTGGTTTAACACGTTTTTAGATGCTGCCTTGGGTCCGAAAAACCCCTTTTTTCAGTGGTTTTCCATAAAATACGATTTTGAGACCCAAGGCATAATCTACTTAACTTTAAAAGGACATACACTTGTTCAGCGTAAAATGTTGAAACAAAATATGTCATCAACAACTTTCTAGACACATACCATGGCCTGGTAGGGCCTCTACAATGAAGTCTTCAGAAACTCTGAGTATCTCTTCTTCGTAACTTTTCACAAGGTTTATTTTCATGCTGGAATCGATGTTTTACGCCAATCGACTCGTGAGACCATTCTCCACCAAACTATATGAGTAGATTGGGGAAATTGTTTTTCTTAGTTGAGAAAATCGAACTTTACCAGAAGCCTGTGCTAAAACTAAAAAGTCACTTTTCAGATTTTTCTTGATTTTCGACATATGAAACCCAAAAGATCACCCAATTGGTAATCTAGCATGGAGAATTCAATGAACATCCTACCACGAGCTTTACTTGGTTCTCTAGAGGTTTATAAAAGCACTTAGCAAGGTTTTTGAGGGATTTTTCACGAAATACTGAGATTCATAAAAAAAACTGAGTATCATGGGAAGCTTACGAGTTCACCAATTTCGGTATATTGCGCTGTTTCTTGCAGATTTTGACGTAATACTTTTAGTTCCAATAAATAATATCTATCATGCATCGAGAGTGAAAGCGTCAACAGCATTTGAAATCGATCTCGTATGCATTTCTACGTAAGAGGACCATTGAAAGTGACAACTGCAGTGGCTCATCTGAAGCTGGTGTTGATTCTGATGCTAACGACAGTAGCCTGGACCGGTCGCGACAATTCAAACAAGAAATCAGGGTGCGGGTATAATTACAAATAGTCAAACCCACCCACATCCACACCTTCATTGAAAACGAAATGCTCGAGGAAGCTCCGCTCGTTTAAAAGAGCTGTTCGAACATTTTTCTGTTTCATTTGAATGAAGTTTGTCAACGTGAGCCAGTTGACTCCTATTCTTTACTACTCTCCAAGATGATTTTGTAGACACTTTGGTCAAAAGTAATCTGTCGTCCATGATTTTTTACGTTTTCAATACACGTAACACTTTGATTTTAATCCGAGGTTTACACATTTTTATGATAATAATCTAAAAATGATTATTATATTCTTAATTTTATACATCGAGATGATCGAGGCTGATTAATAACTCCACAAGAAGAGGATCAGAGATCAAATGAGAAGCAGAAACACATTGACATTATTTAAGATAAGATTGTTAATTAATGAAAATTATTTAAATTTCAATTCAAAATCTTCGTTATAGAGGAATCTTCATCTCATACAGTTATTCAGAAACAACAGCATCTTTCCATTCATATTCCATTAAAAGAAAATATTATTTTTAGCAATCCATTCCTGTTAATTAAGTTTATCTTCGGAACGAGTAATATCATTTTAATCTTTTCAACAATGAAAGACAATGATCATATGGGAATACGATCACAGTGTGAATAATTGTCAAAGTTCTTATTCGTCTTGGGCTCTTGATTTTGTTGTCTTCTTTTCAATATAAATTGTACAAGATCATGCCTATCAGCCATCCTACGAAAGTGTGGATCTTCAAAATGTTGTCTAAATGGAACATTATCAAGTTTTAATCGGCGTGTAAATTCCAACATCGTCAAATTATGTAGGTTATCAAAGGTGAAAGGAATAGTTTTACAGTCCAAATAAATCGCACACAAAGTCAGAGATTCAGATATTAAGAAGTAGTAATTCTAAATAGACCCGAGCAAATCCTTCGAAAATAATCAAAGATTAAAAACGCACGCTTATGAAATTTGATCGATGCCATGTGCAAGGAAAACATAAGAGATAAATTTGTGTCTTTCATTAATAAGAGAAAATGAATTCAGTGATCAAAAACTGTACATTTATTGTGGCATTGAAGGACGACGTGTGGAAATAAAAGCAAATAGAATTAGAAATCCATGATTTAGAAGAAATGCAATATGATTCTCTATTAAAAAATGCCTTTTAAATAAATTAATTAATTAAAACTGTTTATATGTTTTTTATCTTTAACTCTAACTAGTTGCGTCCAGAAAAATCGTTCCTCTGATATGTATGCAATATGATGTTGAAAATCAAACTAAATATTAGACATATCGAAAGAAATAAAGTATAATGTTACTATGGATCAGCTTCATTTTTGTCTTTCATTCTAACAGAGTCTTAAAACCATCGAAAGGAACATCGAATCTTGAAATACATATTCATCCAATGATTTTATTTTACATCCAGCTTGCCAAAAATATATTAATGATGAACAGTAGAGTCAAGCACACTAGATATATTAAAACTGAACCAAGCATTGTGATTGGTATATCCGCATACTAAAACCAATCAGATTTTCTTAATTCGGTTTTAATTATTTCGTGTAAAATTTTAGTCGATATATGAAGACAATTCTTTGATCGAATCGTGTTGTCTCATTGTTATTAATAAACATGAACCAATCATATGGAAATATAATGGAAAGAAAATCATTTTTATCTTTCACTAATTATTGATTTTTCCTTTTACAGTAAACTTCTTAAGATCCGTACTTTGCCTAAAGTTATTTCAATATTTCTCTATGATTATTTGTATTATCGGTGCTTGTTTATTTTTGTGTGAATGTGTGTGTAGTTGCCAACAGGATTCGTATAATACTATCTTTCAAACCGATACGTCTACACCCATACCCGCACCCTTCAAGTTTGAGTAATGATATGTTATATCTACTTGCGATTGAATCTCATTACGATTTTCAAGCTATTTGATCAGATTGACGTCTATATTTTAAGTGCGCTGAATAAAAAAATTTGTCGATCTCTTAATTGAAAGTCAACTTGTGTTTATTCTTTCATAAATAAATTCTATAAAATGATTTTTCAATGCTTTCAAATGTATGAAAAAAACTTTTGTGTCAACTTCTTCATTTTTTTTATTGTATTGAAATAAAATTGTCTGTAAAGAATAAGATTTTGCAGTTAAAAATGTCGAATGAAAAGAAGAAATACTTCCATGTTAATCAAATGAAGTAATTTAATGAATGTACAAAAATCTTGAACTCTGTGCTACATTATCAAATTACTACTATTGTACATTCTGTAGTTTGAATATCACAGAATCGAGCCTTAAAAATGAATCTTTTAATTAAGAAACGATGAGTTTCGTCCTTTTAAAATGATGCACTATCGAAATAGTTCAGATTGTTTGAATATTTAGTAAAGATTTTCATGACAAAGTCTAGCATGGATATGACCAAATCTTCTGTTTTAAAGAGTTTTCCTTGTTGAATTGATAACAAGTAGATATTTCGATCAAGGAACTATGGGATGTATACTTTATTCAGCCTGCAAAGCTCTAACAATGTGTAACCGTTCCCTTTTTCAATAACAAATTCAAGTGAACTTTCAATCATATGCCATTATCGGAACAACATGTAAGAAAACAAGATATTAATTCCATTGAATTCGTTTCTAGTTGAAATTTATTTTAGAAGCTAAAAAAACCAATGTTAAATTTACTGATTTATATTTCAAATAATCAATCAAAATAAAAAGAGGTTAGTTCAATGTTTAAAGTTTATCTTTAAGATATTTAACAATATCATTGAGCATTTCATGAGCAATTTCTAGTTCAAATAATCCATCTAAGAAAGTTAATGAGCCATGAAACGTATTTTCAAAATGACGATGCACTAAATTAACTCCACTAGCTTTCAAACGAGCTGCATATATGAAACCTTCATCTCTTAAACGATCATGATCAACAGTGAGCACATAAGTCGGTGGTAATTTAGCTAGATCTTCATTCTCCGCTAACAACGGTGACACGTCTGGATGCAATAATAGTTTAGCATTTTCTATGAGTTCAGCGTTGCCATCCATGTGATCATTTTCTGGTTCTTTGAATGATTGCTTATATCTATTCGGAATAAGTGACCAATCGACGAATCGACGATATTTATTCTTTTGTTCAACACTTGTATGATTATTAAAGGCAATATCTTCACTTATAGTTTTGTTAATATAAAATTCCAGAACTTGACCAGCTCTGCCAAAATGGAAAATATGTAAGGCTGGCGTTAAATATGATGGAACCATAAAATCAAAGAATTGCACAACAGGATAGATCAATACTTGAACACGAGGAGCGTTAGCACTATTCGAGTTATTCGCGAATCGCATTGCAACGATAGCAGCAAGATTACCACCTAATAATCAACTTGCGTGAAAACAAAAATCGAAATTTATTAGAAAGAAAAAAACATACCAGCTGAATCGCCTGAAATGGCAACACGTGTCGAATCGATTTGAAGTTTTTTAGCATTGTCTGCATTGAGAACATATTCAGTTACTTTTAAGCAATCATCAAGTCCAGCTGGAAACGGATGTTCAGGTGCGAGGCGATATCTATTAAATGTAGAATTTGAAATACATTCTCACATGTTCATATAAATATATCCAATGAAACTTACTCGACTGATATAACAACAAAACCAGTTCGAACAGCTAGTTCACGTGTTATCGGATGATGAGTTTCTTAAATTACAAATCATAGTGTTATATGGAAGTTTTCAATCAACCGGAATCATACAGACCAATGGAACCCATGTAAAACGCTCCGCCATGATAAAAAACAATTGCTGGCAGATGTTTTTTCTTGTCCTTGTGCAAATTCGATGGAGAATAAATACGTACTGGTACACCTTCTATCGTTGTATTTTCAATCTAAATGAAAAAATCCTCGTGAAAAAGAAAACGATGTAAAACAAAAACTCTCCATCGTACTTTTATTTTAGGATTAACTTCAACTGGCTTCAATTTTTTTAGAACACCGCCACTAATTCTTTGAACATACCACGAGGGTGCAGAGCCAAATGTCTCTGATATTCTACCCTATATTAAGAAAAAAACTGAAGATATAAAGAGAAAAAAACAAGAAAACATGTCTTAGTGATTAATACGAACAATGAAACTAATTATTTTCATTGCGGCACTTAGAAGACGAATGCGATGCATCTGTGGAACGCCTTCACTATTGGGTACATAAGCTAAATATCCGAGTAAAATCATTGAACCACTCAACACAATCATTAAACGCCATAACGTGAAAGCCATGCGGCAGTAGATTTATGTAAAAAGTAAAAATGAATGCGATGTAATGATACAGCGAAAATTGCTTTTATTGTTCTATGAGGAGCTTCAATGAAATAAGAACTAAACAATATGACACACGTGATGAAGAAAAATGAATATCAACATGTTTTTATTTTCGTTCTCTTTCGTTTACCACAAATTCAACGGAATTGCTCCCCGTACTTTTCGTCCGAACAGATTTTTAACGTTTCAAGGTGAGGTTTCCGTGCTCTTCTCTATTATTTGAGTACATTTAATAAAAAAGCAAAGGTTAAGTTTTATGTGTAAACTTAATGAGATAACTGTGATTTGATTAGAAAACACGCCTCGGACACCCTCAAACGGTGGCCTGAACCAGAATCTATTTTCTGTTAAGAGAATAGGGTGCATCTCATGTAGTTAGATATTTCGAAAAACTATCTGTCGCTACACAAAAAAGCTTTTACAAGCACGCCTCATTCAAATGTAAAACAGAGTATGTCATGTATGCAAACAACCAGAAGTATCTATTGGGATAAGTAGTTGAACTTAAATTATAAACGAGACTCATAAAATCAAATTTTGAAAAACGAATGTTGTTTTCTTTTTAACTCAACTCTGATCAGAGTAGTGAAACTACAATGAATAATACAAATGACTTTATAAGGCTATTTCAAAAATCATTCGACTGTTTGACAATATTCCTCAGGAAAAACAGTTAAACAAAATTTCTTGTAAATGTTTTTTTTTGTGATGCTCACTTTACATATCAACATACAAATCATCATATGAAGCATCGATTTGGATGCTAGGCGCCAGCAAAACGTTTACTTAAGAGAGCCTATTTGAGACGGCCGACCAACTTAAACAGAGGTCGGTTGCCGGTAAATTTTAGATTTTAAATTTAGATATTCCAAGCGATAAATCACTGTTTGAAACCTCTAAATCCAGAATATTAGCTCTTTCTGA
>OENT01002483.1:0-21731 GCA_900239685.1 Rotaria macrura
GTTACATTTCCGTTCATAAATCATTTTTCTTTAACGAGTAGAATACATATTTAATTTTTTCTTAAATTCTTTTTGATTTACATTTTTTTAGTTGTTCAATTTTTGAAACGTTTTTTCTTATATTATTAAAAATTTCTTTAATAAAATTTTTTTCCATTATTTATTAATTTTTTTAAAAAACTTTTTAGGTGTTGCTTTTTTGATTTTTCTAGATATTTATTTTCCTTAATTTTTGGGATTTAAAAATTTTTTTAAGTTTTAGGTTTTTAACTTAATTTTTTTTTTTAAATGTTTTGTGAAAATTTTAATTTTATAATTTTAAGTTTTTTATATTTTGTACGGAAAAAGTTGTTAAGCTCTCAATCAAAATACAAATAAAATGATAACTTAATCTAAGTGATCTTTCGTATGTATTGCAACGCAACTGTGATGCATAACTGCAATTAACTGGGACTGGGACGCACTTTTGCGTAACTGTGAATTTTTCGCCGTAACTATGGGTAACTGCGATTTTTTTATTGTAATTACGCATAACTACGTCGCAATTTTCCGCAATTACGGGTCACAGTGCGATCACAGTTACACCGTAACTGCGCCGCAGTTTCATCGTAATGAAACACATGGGTTGATTGTCTAAAACAGTAACGACTAAATACTTGAATATTAATGATTCTTTTTGGTGGAATGAGCATTCGTCTACAAGCGATATCTTCGTTGAAAATATCATCATAAATGTTATCATCAGTCTGACGAGACCAGGAGTTTTGCAATATAGTACAAAGTCTTTAGAAATGGATTGACGCAACACATTTTCAGCGCAATAATGCTCATGTGGCTTAGGTAAATTCTCGAACTTGCAGCGTGTATAGTGCAAGCATATAGCTGGCTTTACAAATTGACTGTTCAATATGTGGTCAGAGTTTTCCTGTATAGGCTCTTGTAAACATATAACACCGGACCAATTAATTTTACAGTCATATACTAATGATTGGTATTCATCGTGTGTGAACGAGTAACAGCATTCCTTAACTTGATGTGATCGTTTGTTCTTTTTTCACTAATTGTTACTACTCTGAAAACAAAAATCGTTACATTATCGAAAACTGAAAAGGTTTTGTGGAGGCTATCAAATCTTAAAAAGGTTCCGAATTCGTTGAAAAAATCGGAATCCTTTCAAAGGTTTCGAGCATAGAAGGACGAAACCCATGAAAACGATTCCGAATTCAGCAACGAATTCGAAAGCCGGTTTTTTTCCGTGTAGCATTCTTGTCGATGGATTATCGTAACTGAAACGTAAAAACAACAACTTTCTCTTTCATTCATAAACAACTGATTTGAAATTGCATTGATCACTGTTACAATATATGATCTTCAGTGTGTAATGTAGAATAGTGCTTGTCTATTTCATTTGAATAAAACTTTCAATACACTTTAATATTTCGTCTGGATCTTCTAATTGATTATTGGTTACTAGCGTAGTAACTTTCTTTCTGAAATGCAATCGAATACTCAATAATGTGACGTCGTAAAATCAATAATATTAAAATCATGAGCTCATTTTTTGATAACCCAGCATCTTAAATCAAAATCTTGTATAGGTAAATAAAATTCACGAGCACACCTAAATCCTGCATAAACAAAATCATTTCCATGTTGAAGTTTTTCTACTTTTGTATTTCAAGCGTTATATTACTGTTGCATCACAGCAATTCTGCCTTGCATTTTATTTGTCTACATAACCTGAACATTAATGTAGTATATTATTTTTTTCAGCACAAATATAATAAATCTTATACAAGTTCTTTCTATGTTTAACAATTTGATGCCTCAAGACTATCTAAAAGTCATAGTCAAAAGGAGTCATTGATCAAAGGCTATTAGCTGACGGGTCTATTCTTTCTGTTGTTTAACTAACTATTCCTTTCAACAGAATTCCTAGTCGACCATATTGCAATATTGGATTTCGATAAATATGGCGATTGCATCGGTGATTATCAAGGGAAAGATATTCCTTTGAACATCAATATCGTATAAAATATTCGTTTGGTGTAATGTGTGTTATCGCTGAGTATTTGAAAATCCACACTTTTCTTAAATTACGAATCTAGGTTATCGCATACTTCCCTTCATCAGAAATCTGTTGATCTATTGGACGAACAAAGACATAAATAAAAAAGAAATAGATAGCAAGAGCACAAAGAGATAGTGACCACAAAGACCTCGAGAAGAAATAATGAGCAAACAGAAATATAGAATACATACGTATATAAGTTAACACACGAGATCTAAGGTAGTGCAATGTAAATAAAGTGAACAAACCATGTGGACAAGATCCGCAGCTGGAAACCGAGAGCAAAGATTATGATATTTATCGTGAGGAACCGGCCAGTATTTCATGAATACGATAGGATTCTGGCGGACGTGAGGGATCTCGGTAATCAGAATATACAACTTCTTAACACGTCCCTGATAAACATGGAGGATTTCAACGACAAAGTTTCAAAAATCTTCCCAGTTAAATGGTAATGTGACTTGAATAATATTCAATGAAAGAGTATAAATTTTGGGTGGCACATCTGTGAATGCTCGTCGGGCTCTGTTCGAGCGGATCAGAGCCCAATAGGATTCAGTACCGACTTCAACTACGTGGGTATAACACCTAGAGAGTATGTGCACTACAGTTTTAAAAATTCTTCAAAAAAAGCCTATGTAGCAAAGCATATGTTAATTATTTGGAAAATGCTTTGCTAATAAATTTTTACTGATTCGGTATACGCATCTAAGTGTGTCATACTTGAGATGTATTATGCTTGATCTGACAAACTCTCATCGTTTTCATAGAAATATTCGAGACACACATAGGGGAACTTCCTTGGCAAATAATATACTTGCAGCTTGACATGTCATCTCATGGAAAATGTGAGTAAAAGAATGGCACGAATGAAAATTGAAAATAAAAACACGGTGCTGATCGATCATTACGAGAAAAATATGATGCCAAGATTAAATGCAGACTTCCTTTATGCATTCAAAAATGAAATACTCATAATACCAAGGTGGATACAGCTGATTTTTTCAATCTTAAATCAATCTTAAATCAGAAAAATCTCAGAAATTAGCTGTTCCCCCCTTGCATAATACACTTCAGTTGTATTTTTGAAAGATTGAAAGTCAGTGTTTCGGTTTCTTGTTTTATTTCTACCAAAATCAATATACCATTGTCAAACATCAATTCAATAAAAGTAAAGACTGGAGTGACAGTTGTATTACAGTTTAGTCACTCATAGAGAAATAAGAGTATATTTTACCATGAAAATTGTGAAGTGTTATAACTAAGAAGGATTTACACCTTAAGTTGATCTTGACTTCGAATTTTTGTAGGATACTAATTAATCTTCTGTATAAAATAGTTGATTTTAACTAAAGATCAATGTAAATAAATGTATTGAATTATAGAATAGAATAATGCTTCTGATGCCGATTCCTTATGCTTTAGTGATAAAGCCACATACGAAGTCAATAATTTTAAAGAAAGACACGAACAAAAATTTGATTGAAACTTTGCTTAGGTTACAACGAGAAGAGTCGAGAATTTTTGTTTTCTTCTTGTCTAATTTCTTTCTTTCTTTTTGAAGCATACAACAATGAATGCTACGCTTGAAACTCTTTCAAATGAGAATGCCTGTTCAGAAATGAAAAACAGAAATAATTTTTTATCAAGTAGTATAAGCCAATCACACTCTTCGTTGCAAAGTCATTTACTGTGAATATGATAAAGAAATGGAAAAATCAAGAAAAAAAGAGCTTTGATACAGTGAACAAAAACAAATTTGCAGTCTTATTGTGTTCGTCGAGGTGAACCATAATTAGGCGGATATCGAATTTTTTCAAGTGACGGTGGGGCGTCGAAGTCCAATCTATGCGGATCTGATTCCAGAGGACGCATGACACCATGAACCTTTACGATAAAGAAATAGAAAGTAGAAGAAAGATAATAAATCATATAACATACGTCATGATAAATATATGGCTGTGTTAAATGAGAATTTGGCTTTCGATAATTTAGAGTTTTTCCATGGCCATAATCTTGATATGTGGTTCGATATGGTTGAAAAGGTCCCGAGGATTCCCACCAAACTAAATGTTTGGATTTATTTAAATTGTAACAAGACAAATAAAAAAGAAGCGTTTTTACTTTGTTCTAATGCATCTTACATTTATTTCTTCGATCATTTGAATAGTCGCCGTTGCCATTGATGGTTCGTGGTGTTGATTGCTGCTGTGGATAGATATAACGAGTGACTATTGGTGCAGAAGTCGTCATTGACCCGAAAAAGCCATCACTATTTGCTCCGTTGTCAAACGATCGATTTGTTTGATTACCTGGATAATATCGATTATCCATTCCAATCAAAGTAACAAGTCAGCTTTTTCAATAAATATAATGAAAAAAATCGTTGAACAACCAACGAAACAATCGATATAGAAGCGAAAGTATAGTTGAAAAGTGGCAACAATTTTTTTTGTAATTACAGTTCACCTGTGTTGTATTGTTCTTTTATAGCTGTTACTCAGAGAAAAAGTGGATTAAAATGTTTTTTCTTTCTGCTACAAGACGTGTTTTGTTGCTAAAATGAAACGATACAATGCATACACAACGAAAACATTTTGTTGTTCGTAAATGAAACAAAGAAAACTAAACAGTTGTCAAATCAACGACATATATTAACTGGTGTCGAAGAAACTCTAAAATATAATAGTTATTGATAAAATTTAGTAAAAGAAAAATTTCGAACATTCTCCACATTTCAGATTTTTTTCCCTCTCAATTTAAGTTGAAGACATCTAAATCGAGATTGTGATAGTTTTTATCACGATTCTGCAGATTAAAGAAGTTTAAAACGTTATCACGAAGAAATTGTAGGTGATCAGAAGAATTCAAAAAGCTGAAATATTTCTCAAATAATTTTCGACCGCGGCAACCATTAGATTTCAATGACTTTTATATTGAAGTAACAAATTTCAATTTGATGATACTATTCATATGGTACAGAAGTCTAGATAGGCTGAAAACGAACAACAATCCTGCTCTCTGACGATCATTTATCAATAGAAAGTTCCGATATTTTTTTAAACGTTCCTGTCACCTCCCATATTGTATAAAACGTTGGAAAACCACCGACGAATGGCGATAAGTCATCTCGTGCGATCAGTTAACTAAAATTAAGCGCCCACTTAAAATGAAAAATAAACGGACGATTAGCAACATCACTGTTGTTTTCCAGTGGACTGGACGCTTAAATAAGACTAACCGGGTGTTTTTGAACATTTTTTTATAACACAGGTGTTACGACTGAAGGTAATAAAATAAAATCTTAGGAACAGTACAATAACGTAGAACTCAAATTGAAGTAGTATTACAACGAAATTTTGTCTGTGAAAACATAGTAAGTCTAGAATCCTTTGGATATTTCAAGAAAAATTTGATCTTGTAAACTTTTTTCGAATCTTTCTAGCTTCTCAACTATCAGCGATTGGAGAATTTGTTTTTCTGTGTCAATTCCATTTTACGAATTTTCTAAGATACGTTGAAATCAATGAATTATTTCAATATAGTTCACTCGTTGTTTGCATTCATTATCTGAAAAGGATATTCGCATCATTTCTTCGTGCTTTGCATAGAAATTTTTCCTTTGCTCATTTTGAAAGAAAGCACAACGAATGATGTAGTACTTAATGTTGCATTCATGCTGTCTCGAGACCTTCAGAATGCTTAAATGTATCCGAGAAGAAAAGGTTTAACTATAGTTCTAAATAGTTGTTGGTTTTCTACGTTTGTCACATTCAAGTGTTTGTTTTTTCTACAAGCTGTTCTATTGTTGTAGTTAATTATACTTTAACACTCCTTTTCTTTCAAATATTAAAATATATTATGTGTAGATGACTAAAAAAATCAACAATTACAAAGCTAGCTACAGTTGTTTTAATACCATGTTGTTGTCAAACCATTGGGCAAACGAGAACGGACAACTTTTATGAGATTATCTGAATTCAATCTTTTGTTTTTATGTAGCATTAAGCTGATGAATCGATTCCATTCTCTATTATCTTTATTTCTTCAGGAACAAAGTTGTGAAAATCGATGACAAGTCTGCTTGTTTCAAGATGAATTTATCGGCTAACATACTCATTGACTGATTATTTTGTTGAGCGATCAGCAACGTGTTTAATTCTTATCAACCATTTTCATTCGATTCATTGCCGCTTTTTCATCATCTCGAGTATTCGTTATTCAAAATCAGCCTTGGAAAATTAACTACATATGATCAGATATGGAATGCAGATGTTAATGCTTTTGTTTGATTAACAATCACAAAGTTCATCATACGCTGAAAAGCTATAGAGCTATTTTTTATATTTTATTCTAAATACTTGTTGAAAAATACTATTCGTATTATAGTCATGAGAACTGATGGATGTCAATTATTAAAAATACAATTGTCTAGTTGGTGATAGTTGAAAATAAATTTTATTTTCAATCAGTTTACTCATTGCCACGTTTATATATATATTTATATATATATCTTATCAAAGCTGTCGTTGAAGAATAAACTTAATGGTTAAATTTCAGAAATGAACTTTTTTCGACAGGAACAATCGTCTTTGAATGTTCTAAATTGAAGAAAATCTTTGGTTAGAAGAACAGTGCCATCAAGATATTGACTCATGTTTCAAAAAAGTAACTATAAGATAACACTGATATAACAACCGCACATTGGCGTTTAAACAGCTGGTCATCGTATTTGGAAATCTGGATAGCATACTACATGCATCGTGCCAGTTCGATTAGCGAAAGTTAGTTGTTAACAATTGATGAAGTTGAGTGAAGATTCTTCAATGCATATTAGATAGTCAACGAGTGTGCGAGTATGTGTTTTACAAGTCTTTACATAACGAAGATTTATTTTTGTGACTGCCGATAATTGTCGAACGTACTTAACTTTTTTATATTTACACGCCGCTTCACGATAACAGGTTGACTTGATGAGAAAACGCAATGAAATAGATTGTCGCTTTGCAAGACCATTTATTCGTGTATCTATTTTATCATGCTCGAGCCACAATTCAGTTATCTAAGATGGCCGACAGTCTTCATAAAAAAGAAGTTTGCTAAGGTTTGTACGAGTTCATACTTTAGGATCTGAATATCATATTTTCAGAAATCATTCATGCTGCTGATACGACGATGAGCATTCGTAACATAAAAAGTGTCAATTTGTCTACTTTTCAATTACATACGTATAATAGCATGTGTAGAAAAAATCGGAACATTTCAAATTACAGTAATCGATAAAGTCGTTGTCTAGATCTAAAATGTTTTTGACAAAACTCTGCATAAAAAGGTGCAAGACAACACTATGGTACTGTTGAAAGATTGTCACATGAGCAATTGGAAAATAGATGTCGGCTGTTGTTTAAAAAATCGAAGGAATCTTATGTCTTTTTTCAGATATGCCTTACGTGACGTTGCCAGTATCTCATCAAAGTGTCACATTGTACTATGAATTGCATGGGTCAGGTTCCATCAAAGTTTTGTTTATCATGGGTTTAAGAACTGAAGGTCAAGCTTGGAAATACCAAGTAGTATAGAATATATGTTGATGGCAGCACATGTGACTTCAATTTTGTCTTATAGACTGATTTCTTTCGTGAGCAAACTAACTATCAGGTAAGAGAAATCTATGTGAGTTGAAAATTCGATTTCAGTAGTGTGTGAGTTATGACAATCGCGGCTGTGGTCGATCGTCGACACCTTTGACATTCGAATATACAACACTACAAATGGCCAAGGATGCTCTGGAGTTAATCGATCATTTAGGTTGGTCACAATGTCACGTAGTGGGTGTCTCGATGGGTGGAATGATTGCATTAGAATTTGCTCTATTAGCCAATCGCAGAATCCTCTCACTCACGCTCATGGCCACACATGCTGGCGGTTTCAGCGGTCAAGCCCCATTGATCGGGACGCGCCACATTCTTCGAACATTTGTCATAAGTGGCGAGGATAAACTGGTGAAAAATGTTCTCCACATGCTGTACGGTCGAAAGACTCTTAGCGATCCCGATAAACGGCAGGTCAGTTGATAATCAAAGAAACTAGACTTCTAGTCAATGAAATTATCCTTTAAAATATTCTTCTTATTTTATATGACTTTTCTCGTTTGGTACCATTGAAAATTTTAGTATTTCTACGATTATCACCTTGAACGATTCAGAACTCGTGTTCCTTTGTCAATGGTGGGGAGTTTCGGTCATATCTTTGCTGTTCAACGACATTACATAAGCTTTGCTGATCTCTTGAAAATTCGCTATTCCAACTTTCCTTGCTTGATAATGGTGGGCACAGAGGATCGTCTTGTACGCGAGACAAATTCATATATGCTTCAACGAGTATTGTCTTCTTCTCATTTAATCGAACGACATACGAGATACGATTTCAGACACTAGGTGGTCGCCTCATCAAACTTGAACACGCAGGGCACGACTTAGGAGGTGAATGTGCTCAGCAAGTCAATCAAGAGCTATTGGGTAAGTCAAAATTGAGACTTCTTTTCTTTACTATCAGAATTTCTCTACACAATGATATACGTATATACTAGCACATATGTACTGTTTGCATAGCATTTTTTGAATCGGATAATTCAAAGGGTCATCACTCTCATATGTCTAATGAGTATGCGACAGAAGTTAAAGCGCTTGAACTTTGTTGTCAACACCGAACACATTGTTTCGTCTACAATATTGTTGGTTTCTTAAAGGTATGATAAAGCCAGAGAAAATTGTGTTTTACTTAACTTCTATTATCAAGGGTATACTTCTTGGTTTGATTCTCTACTCTGTATTAACTAGTGGTTTGTCAAGGAATGAGCTGATGGGTATGCCTCTATGCATTCGTTGTATGGTGCTCATCGGCTGTCTAAAGTATGAAAATACGTTTTCATTTATCACTTCTTGTGTACTCACTGCTTTTTTCTAGTGGTTTACGTCGATCATTATTTTGTATTTTCAATGGATTTCGAGCGCGACGTTTCGTGAGAACAAATCAACTGCTACTGGAACGTGCTGCTCATCATGGTGGTATTGGTATTAAATTACCGAGCGGAAACAAAAAAGGCATACCTATTGAATGTGGTTTTGAATCACCTACGTTATCAATTGTTTTCACTGCTACTCTTGTTTGTCTTGCTTGGTGGACACGGCAATATGACTAGCAGATCGACTATTTTCCAGATCTACTTGAATATGTTTTAACCGTTTTAATTTGAACTACTTTTATTTCGAGTGCCTTGATTAAATGCTTGACTTATTTTGAGTACTCCTATTCTACACAAATTCATTTTCATTTCGTTCTGAGAATGTATACTTTAAAAAAATATTTTCATTTGAGAATTCGATGATTACATATCATATGAATTTCTCAATAAATAAAACTAATTATATTTAATTATGAACTAACTTGATCACGTCGTTCAAATTCGTCTCGAGCATTGTTTCGCGTAATGCGAAATTTAATGGTGGTTTTCTGTGAAACAAAAATTAATACGACAAATATTTGTTTACTGATGAATTTTAACAAGACTACCACTAAACATATTTCTATGTTTTATTCGAAATTTACGATCAATTGAATGGTAGTTTGATTGATGTACGTTTAATGATAAATAATTGATGATTTATTCATAAACTAATGTAAAATATATATTTGTTTCTCATAAATTCAAATATTATTTTACAAAGTACATTGACGCATTGAAAAATATATCAGTCCGATTCGTAATTGTATGTGTTATACAAAATTATGAAGATGAATGAGTTTTTCCCATGTATGCATCATGCTTGGAAGCAAGACAAGAATAGTTGCACAAAATGACGAAGAATATGTTGCTATTACGCAGCATATCAAAGTGAGAGTTATGTCCAAAAAACAGGAGTATGAATTTTTTCTGTATTTTGAAACGATAGCATATGCTGATTGTCTACTGTTCTCGTGTCATGGATCAGTATTATCATTATTTTTCTGGAAATAAGATACTGAAATGGCATCGTTATATTTGCTCCTGTGATGAATCAATAAATGGCGATTCATGCTTCTCGATGTGAAGTAAATTGAGATTCACAAATACTATTCTAGAAATCCTTTCGTCATTAGACATACAGCCATTTCTCTTATATTTTTGAATAATTTTCATCCAGCACGCAACTAGTTACATCCTCATTTATTGTTATCTGTCTCTATTCCATCAATCATTTGTGAATAAATCTATTACTTACTTCTCAATATATGCTATTTATTGATTAAAGTGTACTTTTGATATGTTAGTTCAAAGCTTCCTAAAGCTAATTGAACCGAATTGATGGAAAATACAGATATAAAATCACAGAAGTAAAATTTCGAAAGGAAAAGGTAAATAACAACCAACTTTGGAAAAAAATCTATATGAAAGGAAGGCACAGCAAATTATTGAAAATAAATCCGTAGAATCCAAACAATATCCATAGCTAACGATATTTTATCTTCCGAGCTAGTGCTGGCTATTACGAGAATAGTTAAATTTCTCTTCCTTGTCTTCTTCAGTTTATAGTAAATAGTTCACTGCTAATACGTAAACTACATGTGCATCAGTATAGTGAAAATAACAAATAAGAAATTTGAAACGATTCAAGCACGACTCACCGAAGATGAAATCAACGCAAAGAAGCTATGGAGGGGTTTAGCACTACTATTTAGGTCACACAAACAAAAGAAAATAATACTTATGAACTTTGATTTTTCTTTCTTTTATTATAGGATTTAATAAAAGTATTGCAATGTTCAAAGTTATTTAAAAACGTCGATTTATGACATGTCACTTTTCGACGTTTTCCTTTTTTAACTTTTCCACCAAACTCAATCGAACACTAACTTTTTCTAAAACCAGGTCAACACGTGAGTCATGCAAATTAAATGTTTTTAATAGAGTTTGAAATGCATTCGAGAATTCTGTACTACTTTAGGTAATACGAAAAATTTTGATAAACTTCAAAATATTAAAATACGTCTGTCTGAAATTTTACATCGTATCTGATAGTGTTAAATAGTAGGAGAATCAACTTCCGGAATGCTCTATGCATGCACATCGATGCAATTCACTTATGGATAGTTCTTATCGCTCTTATGATCCTAATGGTATAAGACAACTATTTCGATTGAAGATACAATCTAAAACCTCAAACGACTATCGTGATAATAATTTGATCAATCATTTCGCTAGCAATGACATTACACTAACTTTTATGCAGAAATTCAAAACACATGAGTATTGAATTATTTTCTATTTTTATATTCATAAGTATTAGTTCATTGAGTTTGTATTTAGGATATATATAATCTAGTCAAATTTAGATATTCTTCACGAGTAATCAATGTTAAAAGAAGCGAGTAAGTTAATAGATTGTTTTCTGTTTTGAACGGATACTATTTCTCTACGTTTATTGTTCTATTTATTTAAACGGCAAAGTTGAGGAATACATTAATTGAAAACTAACAGTTAATATACGTATATAGTTTAAGAGCATATTATATCGAAGAAAAATGAATCATACTCATAGAACTCAGAGATTTTGAAAGGATCAAACAGGTAGCCACCATGGTCTACTAAATTAGATATAAACGTCGTGTACAATTGTACTTCTGATAGGGTAAATCAGATAATTCTCTCACAAATCTTTCACTAGCATTTTTAGAAAGATTTTATTGCCTATTGAGATATGAAAATAAAAATACAGAAGATCTTCCGTGGTCATGCAATTTGGCGTCAGATTTTTCTAATGATAAATTTATATCGAAGTAAGTTTTATGAAATGTAATCTTTTTGAAGATTTTAACTGAGAATACTTGACGATACGAAGTATCCTTATATGCCGAATGTCATCAATATCTACAATACTTACAGTCAACGGTATTAGTAGTAGAAATAAATGATTAATTGCAGCTTCAAGTTATTCAATTGACTCTTGATTGAAATTAAAAAGAAATGTTTAAAATTCGATAAATTTCGATATCGGACGTATAAGACTCGATGAAGATACCTTAGATTCAAGAAAAATCATGAATATACTTATCAATGGGATCAATTTTATTTGTTTTTGTTTTCAACAAAGTAGAAAAATACTGAAAATCAACACGAGTACATCGATGTAAAACGAGTAACATCTACCACCATAGATAAAGTTTCCGATTGATAACTTTCAATGTAAAGTGATCGAGAAGTTTTTCAACTTCGATCAATGTTCTCAATTGTTCTACTAAATCTCTTCGTTGTTTCGAAATGCACAATGAAGATAAATTATGAGCTGCATGGCTAAATTTCGATAATAGAAATCTTCCGATCGTTTGCAAATCTTCATGATATAAATTAATTGTAAGATATTCTAATCGAGGAAAAAGAGCTACGACCAATCGAATCTTTTCCGATGTACTTTCTTTAGTAATTATCACTTTCTTAATATTATTCGTTATTGATAGAATTTGAAATAATTCATGCTGTTGAATTGAAGTAGAATCTGTTCGATAAAGTAATATAGAATCAAGTTTCAGCGTATGTACGTTGGGAGTAAAGATGAGAAGTTCGATTATTTGTTCGAAAGAAAAACGATGACAATCAAGACATAGAATTGAAAGTTGATGTAACGGAATAATACGTTTAAGACTTGTTATAATCGAATTTCTCGGTATATCAAACGTTTCAGAAAGTGTAAGCTTTGTAACTTTACTAAAATGACCCGTGAATTTTTCCATAGCATTAGTATTATGAATGCAAACATGATGTGTTGGATTTTCTTTCGTTAACATGTCATATGATCCAATTTTGTTATCCGAATCTTCGTATAAGAAGTAACATTTTCTCCTGTAAAGCAAAATTATAAATATATATATATATATATATATAACAACAATTATCAATTGGCGAATTTATTTCTACCTATTTGGGTTTATCGAATAGAACGTGGCAATATTAGAGTGTCGAACTCGATAGTATTGATTTTCAAAGAGCCATTTTCGTTTTATCCAAAATGATGAATTGAACGTTTTGATTTGAGTTTCATATTCTTCTCGATTATCATTATAATACCATAAGCGATATTGATGTTCAAAGTCGAATATACTTAAATTTAACAGATGAGTTGAAATCAATCGCTCCCAATGATTAGCATGTAAATATTCTGTATTAGACCCGAAATGTGGCATACAGCATACTTTAACATGTAGAATTTGTACATTTTGAAAGAAGTCTCTGACAATCGATTCAAATTCATTAAAACTGACAGAATATAATTTAATAGACAAATAGGTTAGCGAGGACAACGTAGTTGTATGAGTCGGTATTCGACTCTTTCGAAAGCCATGCAGATGAACCAGTGATAATCGCCGTAGTCGAGGCACAAAAATTAACAAACTATCAAGTTGACTAAGTGATACTTTATTATTAATAACAAGATGCTCAATAAGACTAAGTTGATTCGTAGCGATAGATAAAGGTTTTAAATCGCGTAATGTTTCCAACAGTAGTTCGCAATACTTCAATGAAGGTAGATGAAATATTTTTTGATAAACATCATTTTGATTTTTTATGTAATCAATTGACTTGATGATTAATGTAGATAGAATAGGTAAAGATGATAGATGACATAATAATTCTTCAATATAGTGAGATTCAATATTTTTTATATGAACAGATTCCAATCGAGTGAAGTCTGCCATTATGGGAAATATCGATAGAACCATATTAGCAGCAAATGGATTCGATAGTCGAAAATATTTTATACGATATCTATGTGGTATGATAACATGTGTTAAATATTGCTGAAATCGAAATTTCGATAACGATAAAATGTTGATTTTAATTGGAAGATTGGAATTAACAATAAGATTTCGAAATCGTTCATTGAGATCAAAAAATGCTTGAAATGTATCATGAAAATCGAGAAATTCAAATATATCATACATAAGCTCATTGGAAAGGTCTTCAAAAATAGTTCTATGATCTTTGTGTAGACTGAAAAATAAGAAAGATGATCATTGACGATGAAAACAAACATACTATATTCTTCTTCTTTTTGTTGAAATACTAACGAGTTCATTACTATTGATTGTTCTAGAAGAGAAAAACAAGAAAACAAAATGACAAAAATAGAATTGAATATAACTTTTACTACTTGTTTTTATCCGTTTGGTATTATAATAAGCGTCGTCCATATCACTTTGTGATCGTTTATTTTCTTCCATATCAATATTAGCCGCACAAATAAATCTACAATAGAGAATAAGTAGTAATTTAAATTCGACATTGACCAAAAAAACGAGTAGCATCAAAAACGACTATGCATGTATTTTGCATTGACACGTTATTTTTTTCAACATGGACGCGCACAACACGAAAGAAACATAAAGGCAACGTTGGGTAGAAGATAAAAAAACAAATCTGTCGACAAAAAACGAAGGAAAGAACTAAGAATTGTATGAGTCATTTTCAATCAATATGATACGGTAGTCAAACTTTGGATTACAATTCGAAAATAAAGTTTCTTTGATTTATGTCAACATATATTTGATAGTTTATAAAAAAAACGAATCAGTGTATTTAGCTCAAAGCAAATATTCTAGTCGCTTTTAATAATCAGGCATTTTTCATGTTTAAAATGAAAGTACTCAACAACAAGAAATAATACATAATTACACATATGTTGTTATTAGTTTTTTTCGAAAAAAAAATATTTTAAATAACCTATCATAAATCGCTTTAACCTAATGATAAATAAGTATTTAGAAAAACAAAAAATAAAGCTAATATGACACGATAGCAATCTCTTGTGTCGATAGTATGCTGATATATTTACAAAGCTCGACTGTTTCTTTATTGGTTTTCAATCGTCACCGCCAATAAATCAGTTTTTGCTTGGCCTAATGTTAGGGAACTACGGAACCATCCTCTTATTGTCTCGGTTCTGATCTCAACTTTTCTTTTCAAACAAAGAATTCTTTTGCAAGATTATACGCAAATTTTCAAGAAAGGGTTCTTCAAGACCACTTTTCAAATTTTTATCGAATCGGTATATTTTTTAGAGTATAATTCCACTTAGTGAATATGTTTACTAGATACAGGTCTACTACACGCTTAAGATATCTTACTTATGAACGCATATCCTTATCTATTTCAAAAGAGAAGACATGTGACTGTTTTTTGAATAACATTTGACAGGAACGTGATGACATGGGCGTGGTTTGCACCATTGGAAAGACAAAAGTATCATGAAGTATGTTTTCATCAAAAGACATTGAATTTACGAAAAGTAGCCATTTTCCATGGGCAGCTATCAAAATGTGATTTCACTTGAAAATACAATTTATCGAAGAGGAACCATGCTCTTTTTAGCGGAAATTTTCAAGATCTACTATGGGTTATTAGATATGTCTCAATGTGCAAATTATCGGTTGTCCGAACGTCTCTTAGAAATCCCCTGAAAAAATGTTCAGATCTTTTTATGATCAGTTGGATTTACGGTTCTGAGCATGCTCTTTGTATCAGTGACAACCTCACCCTCCTATAGATCATGTTTCTATGAATATTTATTAAAAGAAATTCCCACGTGTCATCTTTTTCCGAAATGGATTATAGTTTTGATCATATATTTAGTTCTTGTTAATTTAATCACACAGTGGTAAACATTATTAGTAAATAAAAAGTCAAATGATTGCGACTGGGAGAGAAATATAATCTTATCCATACAACGCATTATTAGTTTAAAATCAGGCCTGCAGCCATAGGTATCCTTATTGTTAATGGGCACCACCGTCATTCTCGGCAAGATGATACATGTATAATCTAATGTACAACAAGGCACACAAAAAGAAATTGGAAATGAAGGAATGCGCACGATGTGCATCTTAAGATAAAATTCTACCATTTTAACTTTGCTTATCAAAGATAAAGTAAAAATTTTAAATCGATAAAATTACTTGACTACTTTAAATTCATGATATCACTTAGGACCAAAAATGACTCGTATAAGAAAGACTTCATTAGTTATCATTTAGGCCATTCATATTAACCTAGGATGGTGACTTCTTCTACCAAAATGACAGCTCTGTTTTTCAACTACTAGGAGAACATTTTACGACCATGTTTTAATTGTGTTAAAAATCATGACACCGAAGTATAAAATTTGATATTGAATACACGTTTTCTTTTGACGAAGCTCGAATTTTCATGCATTTATATTTGTTAAGTTCAGCCATCGAGCCATTTCAAATTCAGAACAACGCTATGTTCAGTTATTCGAATTGAATTTTTATAGAATCTATCGAATCAATAGAGACAGTCAAAAATGAAAATAACTAATTAGTCATTCTTCTCACAATCTTTTAATGACGGTGATATTGTATACACAGTTCTAACAGATAATGTTGTAAAGTGCAGCATATTAAATGAATATGTACGATCGGAAATCTCTTTTAAAATTTCAAATGATCGATCCTTGCAATTTCTATCTACTTTCATTAGTTGAAAAACTTGAATTGCATCAACAGTTTACCGACGTTGTGCAGGTCGCGTACAAATTGTTGCAAGAATCCAATCATCTTTCTATGACTTTTATAGTTCGATGGATACTGTAGCACGGTGAAAAGATCTTTTGAAATTGGATTTCTATCGCCGAATTATTTCTTCTAATAAAAACAAAAATGAGAAATTATTTGAAAAGTTACATCTGAAGCATAATACTATCAGCCTAAACAATTGTTCCTGATCAAAACTTTTGTATTTGGACAAGAAAAACATTGTAAATAGTGCCATCACATTAATTTGATTAGAATATCTTGCAATGATTGATAATTGAGTTATGACTATTTATCATGATAGGAAATGTTATGTAGTAATATATGAGCTGAATGCAAAATTTACTTAAATCACTTTATTTCAAAATAATTTGTCTATTAATGACGTCCACGTTCATTTTTAAAATAGAAAATTAAAAAAAAAAGAAGTTAAAATATCGCTTCAAACAGTTAAATCGACAGTAATTATGTAAAAGCCTGGATTTTGAGTTATCTCACAAACATCTATGCAGTATGAATAACAAAAATATGCTCGCCGATTCGTTGGAAAATCAAAAGCTGGTAGAATATATGTGACTTGATTAATCCCACAAGTTATCAATGATAGATAAGGACTATCCAAAGATTTGTGCTGTCCTCGTTCTAATTAATCTGCTTTTCAGAACGTATCCACGAGTGAAAATAAATTTCAAGTCAGCAAAATTTCCTACTATGCAAGTGATTAATCGTACTACTCAAGCGAGTGCTTCTTGGAGTTCATGGATAGTACCCATATTCTTCGTAAAGAGTCATGGGGACCGTAAACGACTCTACCTTCAGAGTCGTTCTCATCAAATAAAGTCTTCGCAGAATCTTCAACGTTACACCTAAACTTATATAAAGCTAGTTGCAAACTGATACTATGTATATGTCGTGCCGAAGTTAGGGTGTTCGTCGAAGTTACAACCTCGACAAAAATTTCATCGAAGTTAAAGTTCGTCAATATTTTTCGTCGAAGTTCAACTTCGACAACTTAGGTTTGATCGAAGTTACAACTTCGACAAATGTTGTCGTCGAAGTTGTTTTTAAGCAAAACAGATACATACACGTGGACACGAAAATTATTTATTTGCACATACTGCTGAATGATGACAGCGAGAGTTACATAACAGTTTAGCTTGTTTGCATTTGCATCGATTCGTTTTACAACCCCCTTTACAATCGCATCTCAAAACTCCTTGTTAAACTGAGTTTTCCATTCGATACCGTCATCTTTACTCTTGACAGAAGGAGATGATATTGATGTAGCCATGATTTAGTTCGATTGTTGAAGTCGACCGTATATAGACATGGCGTGCACGTTTGAGATTGTTGATGAGAGTATAAATGGGTACCAGAGCCTTCTTTGTGGTCATTCATGAATCAGCTAGGTCTCTCAGCCACAGAGAACTAAGTACCACCTCTAGTAAAAACAACTTCAACGGCAACGTTTGTCGAAGTTAACTCCGACGAAAACCCTAACTTCGACACGACAGATATATGAAGCGAAAGAAAGTGATACCATGAAATGAAGACACTGTCCTAGTCCATTTTTCAGTTTATCTTTCGTCTTGTACATATTCTTTTGTGCTCGTAATGGCTTTACGGTAAAACGATCAGAATCTTTTATTGTGATTCGCCATCTTCGGTTGATCGAATTTGTTTAAATATATTAGACTGTGGCATCATTTTAATTTTATGTTTAGATGTAACTAGATGACAACTGTTTTATTGAAATGCAATGCTCAGATTGATCATAATATACAGGGAAGGAAATAAATTATAAATGAGAAATTTTATATTCTATTTACTAGTTTGCAAATTTCCTGATGAATGCCGATGGTAACGAAACGAAACTATGTTTTGAATTATTTTTTTGCGATAACAACTAATTAGTTTGAGTGTCTTCGTTGTAAATATCCACATTATCGACTATTAATGTTGTTTCTTTTCTAATTAAAAGTAAGTTCGTGTTATTAATACGTATCTTATTATACTTTCTATCTCGAAATTAATATCAAATGAGTTTTTAATCAGCTGTGAAGATAGTTGAATATTTTCTATTATAGTTAATAAAGAATCTACAACTTTACGCCTGCATTTTCTTGAAACAAAAAGAAGAAAAAGTTAGAGCTAGTCGATTCTTTTAGTGTACGATGAAAGCGTATAAATTTGTTTTTAAAATTTGGAATAATAATGAAGCTAATATCCGAAGTTCAGAGTCTATTTTGATCGCATTATAAAATTAATGTTTACTTGTGAAGGAAAAACGAATTTTTGCTACTTACGCTTCCCCTTCATCGCAAATTCTAACGGCTTTGCAAGAAGTCAATTGAAACTCATCGAATTCACTTACATATATTGAAGTCTAAAGCCATTTTTCAGACACACCGATCCAATCACAGTAATCATTAATAAGGATGTCGTCTTTTTGAATTGCAACGCCAGAACAGATTAGTATTACAGGAAAGTTGAGTTGATTGAATTCTACTTCTGTATTTCTCTATGATAGAAATTGATCTAATTAGAAAACTGCTTCGATTCAATAATGCTTAATGATTCTATCGAGTATATGAAATATAGAAAAAGAAAGAGTCGATACATTTGTACTATTTTTTTTGTTTGATGTTGCTCAGAAAAATAGTTGCTTTCCACGATCTCATCTAAGAAGTAGGAGAATAATCCTAACAGTTAAAAAGAAGCATGCATTCACTTCAGTTAGTGTTTCTCGTTTATTTGCGTAAACTCAGCTTTCCAGATACTTTAACCAAAGTGAATTGAACCTTTTCATGATACCAATAGCTCATTTGGCCATTTGCATATTTCAATTTCAAATTGCTGTCTTACATAAAACTTTTTTGTCCTCACTCTTACGGAGTAGTGAAGTCGAATGAGACTGCATTTAATGCATTTCATTGATTGCTATTTGATTTTTTTCTATGTTTCATCACTTTTTCCCGAGCTGTTTGATTTGTTATTTTTATCGTCTGTCGACAATTTTTTTTTGAATGACCTTACTCATATATTGATTGCTCGTTTTTTTCTTTTCTTTCCCGGTTTTTTCTTTACCTTACTTCACATAATACTTAGAACATACCAAAAGTATCGAGATTGACACTGCAATGCTGTATAATAAGCTTTGAGAAATTTCCCTCTCTATAGACTGATAGAGAAAAAAAGTCTCTATTTTTTATACTATTTGATCATACATCAACTAATATCATAATGATAAAATTTCAATAATATCGTTTTTTTCATCATACGCTACGGTTACGCTATATATTTTCAATGATTTTTGATAGAAGCGAGATAGAGAGCGGCGGTTTTCAACGTTCGAAAGAGGAGACAGACGCCCATCGAACAGCGTGTGTTATATTTTTCTTTGCTTTATCTAACAAGTTCTTTAATCAATTGTCTGAGAATGGAGAACAATGTTTTTTTTCTGTTTTCACACATATTGCTAGAAAAATTACTTTGCGCTTCGAATAGAGCATCTATAATTCCTGAATAATTAATGCAAAATATCTTAAAGTTCTTCAGTTGTGTAAGTATACCACCGGCGGTTTCAATACACCTCTGACAATTGAGAATTCGCTGTGAACACCTTACGGAGTAGGTTCGTTTTCAAAGATGTCGATTGAAAACGATTGAGAACCTTTATAAAAATCCATACTCACAAGTCCGTAATAAAATTCGGTGCATCTTTATTTCCCCTTTCGAATGGTGAAAACCGTAGCTATGCATCTTGTTTCTATCAAAAGTTATTCAAAAACTATTTACTCAATAGGAATTCGTATAACCGTAGCGTATGATAAAAAAAACGATATTATTGAAATTTTATTATGATGATATTAGTTGATGTATGATCAAATAGCATAGAAAATAAAGAATGTTTTTCTCTATCAGATTGTAGAGAGAGAAATTTCTCAAAGCTTATTGTACAGTATTGCAGTGTCAATCTCGATACTTTTGGTATGCCCTAGGTATATGTCAAACTTGAGACTTGTATTCAATTGAAATTTTAAGCTTCAATCTAGGGGACAGGCGCTCTGATGCCAGTTCCACAAACAAAATGAAATGGTACAGTCTCGATATGGTTAAAACTTCAAAACTTAATTGAATTCAAGTTTCAAGATTGACACTACTGTGATCGTGTTTCAAAGAGACTGCCATCAATTGTTTATGTCCTCATAATGTTATCCCCAAGAAAATGTATCATATGAATTCGATCAGCGGACGACGTATGAGTAATACATTGTAAAAATTTGATTATTGTCCTCTGTTAAGTTTTACTGAGAAAATTAAAAATAATTGAATTTCAAAAAATCATTTCACTACCCTAGTCGAGCTTTTTTCCCTGCACTTGCCAATAACAGATCTCGAGATGTGTCCATATCATATGACTTTGCTCCCATAGACAAGAACTTGAATGCTTGCATGAGTTGTGTCAAAGTTCAAAGCAACTCATGCACTGAAGTCATCCAAAGTATACGAATGAACATAGTAGAAGCGACCAGCTAGAATACAATAGTAAAGACTTTTGCACAATTACAAAAAATGCCCCTTGTCTTTGAGGATATCTATATCTACTTTTCATATACTTTCTCCTTTTGAGTTGCCTGCTATTATCTATTTTATTTACATTGTAAAATTTTATTATAAGTTTCATGATTTTGAATATAAAAGTAAAGAAAAAAACGAACAGTACTTATAAGAAAAAACTTTCACAAGCTACTAAAATCTTTCAGAGACCAGTCCCAACTATTCAATCATTAGGTATCTTTACATTTGTTTTTGTTTTTTGAATAGGGAACCTTTGTGCATTATTCAATATACCTAATCAAGTATTTCTCGTAAATTCCTTTGTTGGCAATACTTTGTCAGAGTTGTTCACATAGAACTGGTCACACTATTCATCTTTTCATTTGTGTTTGTTTATATGCACTATGCATGTTAAACAATTGACGACTCAGTCTCTCCTTTTGCTTCGTGAAGTATAGTCGCATTTTTCTTTCGATATCGTTACATTCCTTGTGCATCTGCCTCTCTAAGTTGATAA